>JAANSN010001752.1:0-30028 GCA_036850665.1 Dicranocentrus wangi | reverse complement strand
AAAAGATAGATAACGTCGGGAAGAATACAAAAATCATTGAAAATTGGATCAAAGATATTAGTGACTTACACAGAAGTAAACCAAGCCCTTCTGTTCATTACTCGAAGTAAGTTGAAATAAAAGCAGCGTCGCATCAATGAATTCCTCGTCTGCCTATCAATGGATATTTACAATTATGACATATATTTGAATGAAAGTGAGCAAATGGTTTTATTCTTTAATCTAAGGCCAATGCCGGATATTGATGCACTCATCCAAGAGTGGCCATCACAGCTCGAAGACTTACTGAAAAATATTAGTTTGGCATCGGCCGGCCTTGACTGTGATCTCGCCACATACGTAGATATTGTGTGTAGTAAGTCTAAAAGTGTCTCGTCTAAAAGTCTCTTCGTTTCATATCTTTACTTAAATACTGCAACATGAGAGTTTGTATACTTATTATTATGAATTTTGTTTTAATTGGCAGTATGTAATTTTTTTTAGACCTGTTGGATATCCCAGTGTATAAAAGTCGGATTCAGTCCCTTCATGTTTTATGCACACTGTACGCTACGTATAAACATTTCAATAACTATGCTCCACTTACTCCACTAGGAATGTCAAGCAACGAAGGCGGCAATGACCTCGATAATCTCCAATCGGCAAAATTAGTTCGGTTAGGGGACTTGGACGTGGATCGTCTTCAAATTAATTAAAATTCTGCTTAAATTAAAGTTTGGGTTAACTAGGAATGTATTGGAGCAGCAGGTAGTTTTGAAGGTTATTTGGGTTTTTACGACTAGTGAAACCTGTAGTAATGAATATTAATGTTTCGTAATAAAGAACAAAGCGTGTACCCGTCCGTTTTTCGAGTTAAAAGTACCGGTGTGCACAGCAGTAAAGGAAAATGTGCATTCTCTTTTTGTATTTGTTTTATTTCATTGTTACTTCCCGTTTAAACCAAAATCTAGGAATAGCTCACGTCTGTGACAGGGACACGTATATAAGTAGATGTTCGTCTTTCTTTATCTCACCTGCTAATAGCATATACACAATACAGACATATATTCACATATACGTTTACGTTTCAAGCATCTATCATGTCATTATCCTGTTTAAAGTATTTTTTCTTGTATCTTGAAATCTCGGCAAATACTTCATGCATGCCTGTTTGTAACCTGAAGTCTCTCTCAGGCAGGTAATTGAGCATAATGAGCTGTACGAGTTTCCTAAAATGAGCATTGCAAGTTGGTTTGCGTGTCACAGCCAGATGCTTTTTCATTGTTCGTAATTTTTTACTTGTAAGTTATAACACACCTAGTCATTGAATTCTAGACCTATTCTTGCGTCCTGTGGTGAGCAGTACACAGATGACAAAAATCCGTTTTTGTGTTACTCAATTCATTTCCATGCTTTACTGATTTTACGAAGGGAAACACTAGGATACCGGTTTGGTTTTCATATCATTGCAATTGTGAGTCATGCTGCCGTTAGTGAGGTATGCTGATTTGATTGAATTGAGTCTGCTAGATCTCAACAAGCTGCGTTACAAGTAGAGATTTTGTAAGCCAAAAAATGGACAACTTAACGTATGTATTAAATACTAGTAGCCAACAGCAAGATTACTTGAACCAGGGAATTAGTAAACAGTATTCCTCCCTTCCAGTAGGAATTACAGTCATATCCACCTTAAGTACAATTGCAATGTATTACTTTCTAACTTCTCGAAAGGAGCAATCCGGAGAAAGGTTGGCCACTGCGCGGTCGACGACATTGCCTGGATATGGGATTTTAGGTGACAGAGTGAACGAATTGATTGAAGTATTTCTGGACGCACTGGCGATCTACGTTCATAAGTAAGTTGCACATATATCATACAAACCAGACATTTGCCATTTCATCAAAGTTTGAAAGTTTGTTTCCTGAAATTATAATTTAATTATTTTAAATTGTACAGTGACAGGAACTGGGACTGCTCCCGGCGAATGCTTTGTGAAGCAAGTCAAAGAGCTGGCGAGGTTGGGACTGCTAATGGTCTCCTAATGTACCTCTTGTCGCTAAGCGTGGCCTTTGTTCTGAGGGATCAGCGAGTATCTGAAAGTATGGAAGCCATGAGGAGAGGCAGGCATGGAATAGATTGCTTGTCCAGCTATCCCCGATGTCCATTCTCATTGTAACTGTAACTAGAATCAGGGGTACTGTGACAATAATAATAAAAAAATTCGCACAAACCGTTACTCGACTACTGTCATTTTACTCATTTTATTTTGGGACAATGCAATAATAAGCAAACGCACCACCAGATTCATTACGCAAATTATGCGTGGCATGGACATGGTTGCGCAATCAATTTTTATGGACAAGGTTGTTGAATTGAATTGCTGATTTGATTGCTAACTGCAAAGTGCATACGATTTTTATCTAGCATTGAAGCTTTAAACTGAATCTCACATTCATTCACACCTCAAAATCAGAATAAGGAATGATTAATTAATTAATGACTATTACCATTGAGGACTAATACTTATAAATAATATGACTATCACAAAATAATATACAAAATGCATCATATCATATCATGTTATAGAATTATTATGCCACATCTATCTGCCACACATCCAAAATGTTGTAGCACCAATTTAACCAACTTTGTATGCATTTTTTTTGTAAAAAAGTAAGTGTGAATGTGAAGGGTAAAAAGTGAAAATACGACTAGTATTTTGCCTATAGATTTTAGGACTAGTATTTTTTCTTACCATTTCTCAAGCTGACTGAAAATTATCGCCGTTTCCCTTCTGTCAGTGTCTGTCGTGTTATCATTGTCAATTGTAATTGTAGTTACAAAATCTGCTAAATTAGTTGGTAAATTAATAAATAGGATTGTGTGGCCTGTAATCCGAGTTTTTGGGAATTAAATGTTATATTTTTAACAATTCTAACTACTATATAGTTTGTGCATAATTTTTAAAAAATGAAGATGGAGAGTCAAGCAGTTGTTCAGAAAAGTGCTTTGGATATCGTTCCTGCAGAGGTGAGTATACTTACCTAATTTCGATTAGGTTGATAATGCGTGAGTGTAGTTTTTTTACACTTAAGACACAGAATGCTCGTGAATTTATAATTGTGTATAATATTTCTTTATTCTTTAAATTTGGTTTCAGCTGTGGGCGACCATTTTCGACAAAATGGATGACCCAAGCGAATTACAAAATTGTTCAAAAACTTGTAAGGATTGGCAAGATATTTTAAAGATGAAACGGACAACTTACCTATTCGGAAAGGTACGAAGATCAAACTACTTACTTACTTGTTCATTATTTTTGGGCCGGAGAATACGCACATTCTTGACATTCTCTAACACAATCCTCAAGATGATAAAATGTTAACTGAGCAAAACGATTTCCGTTCGTTAGTTATAATTATATCATGTTGTAACGTTTATGTTTATAGGTTTTCCCGTTGTTGGCAAAGGCTGGACTTACTACAAACCAAGACATGCTCAATTGCCGTCTGACTTCTCGAATGTGGAAACGTGGTGTGGACGAGTATTTACAGCAATATGATCATCATGCGAAAGTAGGTCGATGCACCTGTTGTTTCGAATTTGATAAGGTATCTATACATTATGGAAATGGAAATGAAGAGCTAGAGGAGGAGGATCATCCTGTATCAAAAGAGCCGTGGAGCATTTGCCCGCATGCAATGTACGTCTTCAAAACTTTGGCCGAATTGAGAGAATTTTTAGCAAGCAGTAATCAGTACCATTCGAATTCGAAGGACAACCCGTTTGTTTCAAGATGCATCATAATTGGAAATCATGAGCTGGATTTTAATATGAGAACGCAAATGTGGACCTACTGTGTGGACACATTCCTTCCGAAGCTGGGCTCGCATGTCACCTGCTTTAGTCTGAGTCTTACGGGATTCGGTTCAACGTTTCGCCTGTTTACTGTGGCTGTCGGGTGTCTGGTTCGCTTGCCCAATTTGAAGTCACTATGTCTGGAAGTGGGTGCGTATGGACAACACGAGTTGGAAATGTTTTATACATACTACTCTGCAGAATATGCCAATTATGGTAGAATGGATGAAGATTCCGGGCCATTGACTGTAATGAAACTCGTGAACGCTCCGGCTTTACTTATCAATCTTTTGCTAAAATGGTACACCCAAATAGAGAAGTTGGAGCTGGTTGTCTTGAGAGATGATTACGAGGATTACGTGTATAAACACACTAAAGGATGCTGTCACAATTCGGATTGTCAGTTGGACTGGTCCAAGTGGTCCAGCTACAATCTAGTAGAACTTCATTTAGATGTTCGGAATCGGAAGGATTTTCTTAATTTGCAAAAACTAGCATGTTCAAAACTGCAAAAACTATACTTGGTCGTCACTCTTTCAAGCTTAAACGACTGGAAAGTGATTGCTAATATAGCAAATCAGTTCGGGGATTCACTCGAAAATCTCACGTTAGAATTTGGCCACAGTGTTGACAGCGAATGTACAAAGGTGCCAATGGATAAGTTGCAGTTTCGCCTATGGAACTTGAAAACTCTGACGGTTATCACGGGAGGAAAATATTTTCCTAAAAGCTTTGATTTTATTCGTCTCATGAAGTCCCTGCGACAACTCATTGTGCGTCGTTCCAACTGCAGATTTGTTGCTGGCGAAGAGATTGACGACGGCGGAAAGCAGAATGAAATTCAGTTCAATGGATTTGAGAATTCCCTTAACGAATCAAACATTTGGAATTTGATGCAAAACCTGGAAAGTATCTCCATCAAATCACTTCTTTTTGACAGAAATGACCCAACCGGTGACAAGCAACCAAAAGTATACTTTTACCAACGGGATAATTGTAACACCATCACTGCTACCTCGACTAATTTTATGCGGCGTGTAAACAAGATGCTTGCTTCATGCACCGACAGTGCGGGCCCGTCTGGAACTGGAACTCGCCGTGTCAAAGAAGGAAAAGCAATCTCAGAAACTAACAAGCCTGTTGGTGGGCGTTATCAAATCTGGAAGTCTGCAAGCGCATTAGAGATTGTCAGTATTGGTATTTCTGTCATTTTGCTCTCCATATCGTGTTATAATTTTTTTAAATCGTCTTAACCTGGAAGTACCAAATACAAAGTAGGAAATATGTAATCTAATAATTATTGGCGAATATCTATTTTTGTAATCTCGCTACTATTACCGTTTATGATTTATTATCTTAGTGTATCTTTTTTTTCCTGTTTGTAAATTGTTTCCTCTTCATTGCTGAATACAAATAAAGTTTTCAACTTCAAGAAAATAAAATCAATGTGTACGAGCCAAGCCCAGGCGCAATGCCATTAGTGATTATGAGAAAACGACCGGGTTTGGGATTGGCTTGTTTAATCAATACATGAACTAGCATTAACTCTGCCCTGGGAAGGAGTGAGAACGAAGTGATCGCATAATAGGTATTTTACCTGGAATAGCATGTACGAGTGATGTGCATGGATTATGCGGATACATGACATTCGTGTATGTGATAGTTATGGGTTTATAAATCACACTTTGCCATCTAACCAAAACACTTAAATCTTAAGCTTCGTTAGAAGTCATTGTTTTCAACTATTCTGTGGATTAACTTTTACCATGTACAAGCTGCGAGTTTCGTATTGTAGTGACGTGGAAAAAAGCGTGCTAAATGCTAATTTTGAGAAACGAGGTTGGCATCAAGTTGGGCCCGATGATGACTGGAACTTTTATTGGTAAGCATATATCATAGTAATTAAAAACAGGGAACAATTCGCCTGGGCTTACACTACACTTAAGCTAACTTTTTTTTATAACAAAAGGGCAAATGTGCCAACTTGCCGTATTATCTTTGGAGTCGACAGTGGCTACCGGATGCACGATAATCAGTAAAAATGCAAACGATAAACGTTACTGCTAATATATAGTGCTAATATATTTTCACTTGCTCTTGTAGTGCATTTACCATATATTTACAAATGTGAATACGTCGTGATTCTGTAGATTAATCAACCATTTTCCCAACCACTACGAAATTACCAGAAAGGATTTACTAGTGAAAAATATTAAGCGATACCGAAAGGAGCAAGAAAAAGAGGGAAGTCCCCTCGGGGAAAAGAATGAGCACGGCAAGTATGTTCACTTAGATTTTATTCCGACTACATTTGTCCTTCCAGCGGATTACAACATGTTTGTCGAAGAATACCGGTATCTGATTTACACCTTGTGTTTTTGTTGTTGCAATTGATACAAATTACGATCTTACGTTAGTGGTAATACGTTGTATTCAAGCAGGATCAATTAAATATTTCTAGCAAAAATCCCTTGAGCACCTGGATCATGAAACCTTGTGGAAAATCCCAAGGCGCTGGAATATTTCTCATAAACAAGTTATCAAAACTAAAGAAATGGTCTAGGGAAAGTCGTGGCCAGAACTTCAATCCTTCCATGGTTAAAGATGCGTATGTCATCTCCAAGTACATTGAAAACCCGTTACTTATCGGAGGTCGGAAATTTGATATGAGATTATATGTTCTCGTCACATCCTTTCGACCACTTAAAGTCTACCTTTACAAACTTGGCTTTTGCCGGTTTTGTACTGCCAAATACGACACAAGCATTCAGGAATTGGAGAACATGTATGTTCATTTGACTAACGTGTCTGTTCAAAAACATGGCGTAAGATATTAAACTTGGTTATAATATCTAGTCCAATTCTCCATAATATGATACTACTAGACACCAAAACATTCTATTTTAGGATGAATATAACAACATCCATGGAGGAAAGTGGAGCCTTCGGAATTTGGAACTGTACTTGGAAAGCACTCGCGGAAAAGATGTTACTACTAAACTATTCAATGGGATAAAATGGTTAGTTGTTCACTCCTTAAAAGCCGTTGCGCCTTTGATGGTGAGTGACAGGCATTGCTTTGAGTGTTACGGATACGACATCATCATTGATGAAAACCTGAAACCGTGGTTGATTGAAGTGAACGCGTCACCATCCCTTACCTCCACCACGGTAAATGACAGAATTCTCAAGTATAAACTGATCAATGATATCATCTCCCTTGTACTACCACCAAATGGATTCCCCGAGTACGTGTGATTTCACAATAATATCAAAACCCATTATTAGTTTGCTCGTATAGGTATATATGCAAATCATTTCCAATTGTATAACGGGGCATATATTGCTAATGTTTTAGTGCAAAATGGAATAAAATTCCGGCAAAAGAAGCGTATGGAAACTTTGAGCTCCTACTTGATGAAGAATTGGCTGGAATTGAAACTGGAATCTCTAAAAGAGCTCAGCTGGAGAAGAACAATCAAAGCCAGCAACCAAAATGGAAATAGAGAGATGTCGTTGATGAAAATAATGTATCATGCGATTTTATTTTCTTAGTATTATTGGTCTCATTTATTTTTAAGATTTTAATTATCCTAGGCGTGGAGAGCCGTGTAAATGCTGATTGAGTAAAACCTAAGTAAAGTCAAATTGACATAAGCAAAGCTATATATTGTGAGCTGGTAACATCAGTTTGCAGACGACTATTCTTTGATATTCATTTCCAATTAGTGTTACAGGAAATTGATGGGGATTACCTAAAGATAATTTGCAATCAAACGCTATTCAGCTTTTAATCTACGTAATCCTAGATATTTCCATTTCCCGTTTCATAAGCTTTGTAATAGGATTGTGTAATTAGCACAGAGAAATATTAAGACAGCTCACGCTAGAAAGAAATCAATATGAGGGAATTTTGCCAACACATTTGCTTCATGTCACAATGAAAATATCATGTCAAAGACTACAGTCACTCTACCAAACAAACTTCTTGAAATTCATAGAAAATTACGTATGGTGGTGGTGTTTATAATTGTCGAGCAAAACGTTTTGAGATGATTCTCCCAGGTCTTGGACTTACTGTTGTAATCGGATGGATCCATGGAATAATAATTATAACCAAGCCATGGGGGTTTCCAAAGTTTAGTTGGGTCTCTTTTCCCATCCTTTCTCTCATTGTTCACATTCCCATCTTTGCATTCTGTGCTGTAGACCTTGTGTACCACTACTTTACTCGGGGTGATTTAGTGAAGTCTGAAAACATTGACAAATTGGTGAACATTTGGGACTTTTCTCAACCGATCCTTTTAAACATCTCAATTCGCCTGATTTTCCTGTGGAAAGCGAGAAAAATCGCAGATTTCTTCGGTCGTCTCAGAAATTACAATGAGTCAAGGCAGAAATGCTTAAAAATCAAACAAAAGGATGAAGAATGCTTTGCCATAAAGTCTGGTAGGACCGTTGCAGATCTGATAATAACTACCCTCGTCTACTTCACAACTTTTGGCCTCTGCGTAACTTCTGGGCTTGAGATTTTGTATGACCCAACCCACAAATCTTGGGTGAACAACTGGTTCGGAGAGACTGCATATATTGTCATTTTCGGCACAGGCTTTCTTTTCCCAATACATTCACCTGTGCAATGTGCGTTCTCAATTATAGTAAACTCCATCGGTTACCTGTGCCTCATTTTCCAGGATTATTGTCGTTACGTTCAGGATTCGGTAACCTTGCAGAAAGGAGTTGGAATGAGTATCGTACAACCCCTTTCTCTTACCAGTAATAAGAAGGGATACTTGGAGAAATTTTTTAACAATTCTCCAGCCAGCCCCGTGTTCTTCACGGACCAACACAGGAGAGAAATTCTTGACAGATTTGAAATCATTCGGGAAATATTTGATTTGGCTACTGAGATCATTTCCCCTATGGCCCTTATTATCACCGCGGCTTCATCTATATGCGTTGTGATGAAGGGATATGAGTTGACGCTGTTACACCAACATGGGACGACATTAATAACAAATGTTTGTCACATTACGAATTACATTAGCTACTTTTGGATTCTCCAATGTGGACAAAGGATACAAGATGTGGTAGGTACTGATTTGGTTTGGAGCAAACATTAATGGAACGTAATCTAACACACTATCATTGCTTTCAGATATCCGAATGGAAAGAAAGATTTGATGAAGTGATGGTTCAGCTATCCGAAAATGCTAATCAAATGGAGCGACAGACCTTGCAGGACGTTCTTGACTTGGTTACACAATGGAACTGGAAATTTACTGCTTGTAAATTCTTCGTTATCGATAAAAGGCTTGCATCTGGGGTATACAAACATTACATAAAATTTTTACTATTTATGGATTTTCTAGAAAGTGAATGAGAATTGCCTAATATTTGTCATTTGTAGATCGTTTCACTGGTTATGACGTACATCGTTGTTTTGGTTCAACTGAAGATTTCCGACTCGCCATCACTTTTAAAAACATGAACAATTTATTGATGGGATTGACTGCTAGAAATAGAATTCTGAAATAGAAATAAAATTGCTGTTGTATGCATTTACGAGATCATGCAATAGAAATTTTTCGTTCCAGATGTGGATTTATTTAAATAGGTATAGTTTACTCTTTAAAGTTAAGTATATAATGTACGTACAGTCATATGAAACTAATCCATTAAAACTTTGTGACATATTACAAAAATATCTGTAATAGCTCATATAAGCTAATATCACCCTTCTGCGTACACAGTATAATAAAGTTGTCCACTATGATAATTCCCAATCCACACTACACCCTTTCCTCAAACTTAATATACATACTTGTTTCGACCAATCACGTAATTAGTAAACTAATAGGAAATTACAAGTTATTTGACACAATTTGCTGTTTGTACAATTTTAAAATGGGCTTGTCTTGATTGAGTAAAGTACTTATTGCGAAAAATTAAGTACTATTGATCATCTATTGATCTTATCCAATCCACCCTGCTAATGTATGTAAGTCCAGTTGTGATAGATAAGCCTGAATTGTGATATGCCTGAACTGAATCCAACAGAAAGCTAAGGAGCCTGGCTGGCATTTTCTAACAGTCCGATGTCTACTAAAAAATCAAAGATTTCCCAGGAAGAATCGTTTACGATAATAGAAATTCCCAGTTATGACAAATATAATTTTGCTGGTCCGATCCTCAAGTTTTTCGACTATACTTGCACGTTTGCAATCGTTCCGGCTAAAGTTAGCTGTACATCTGTGGATGACAAATACGCTTTTTCAAGCAGTAACCCGTCAAAGAGATATGATTTTCACGAAACGAAGTTAAGAAAGGTAAATTACATATGATGGCATATGGCATGATAAAATTTTGATATATTGGATCTATAATTTAATGTTTTTCTGGAATCCACCCACAGTTGTGCTGTTTGATTGTACAATTGATCTCACCAGTTCTACTGGTTCATGTAAATATAACCAACACGCCCACTCAAGCCGCAGATCATTTTAGACATTTCAACATAATTTTTCGCATTCTTAGCTGTTGCTTGTTATGTCACAGCTTCTGGAAAAAATTGCCTTGTTATTCCAGGATTATCAACCAACTCTCACAGCTTTCCGATTCGGAGTTGGCAAACATGAATTCATACCATTGGACGACTAGGGTGAGGGCGATGTAACTAAAACATAAATATAAACAATTTGAAAATTTGTGTTTGCAAGTATAAATTACCTCGCACTTTTTCAGTGTTATAAGGCATCAATTTATCTGACTTTCGTACTGATTATAATTCTGGAGTATGCAGTCGTTTTCTTTGACGGAAGTCATTCCACTGTAAGCCAGATGTACAAGCAAATTAGAGATAGAAGTCGACATTTTTTCCAGGGATTGCTACCTTTCAGAATAACTGATAGTTCAGCCTTATTTGAGGGCAAAAATGACCTATTAGATGCTTTCATGGCCGGATTGTACCAAATCATTAGGATGTTTGGAAATGCGGCGAATTTCTCATTGGAATTTATTCATATCACATTTAGCCTGACTTTATATCAAGTTTGCAAATGCTTCAGCAAATATGTCAAATCGACTTGTAACGCTCACGCTGGCAGCTCAACGACTTCACTAGTCACTGCATTAAAATTTTACGATGAGTTGCGGAATCTCTCGGAAAACATGCGCGAAGCATTGGGATACTGCACAGTAACATTTTTTCTTGAGTTTGTGACTTTTTTCTCAGCAGTTAATAGCAAGACTTTGCAAAATTTCCAGCTTGCGCTGTTCGCTTACAGTGTATTGTTCACAATCACTGTCGGAATAATCGTGATGCTGTCGGCAGAAGCTCATAGCGAAGTATTTTAAGATATGCGGATTACCTATATATTTAAATCCGCTATCCGTATAATTCTCAATGTACTAACACTTTTTTTTACAGATGAACAGTCTGCTCCTACTGTTAAAAAATAACAACATGCAGACTATTTTACCAGGACATCAACACGTGCAGGTGCTACTCGCCGAGCTTGCCACAAATCCAGTTGGAATCAAGGGCGCTCAATTTTTCACCATCTCATATCAATTCATAGTGAATGTAAGATTGGATACTGGATATTTCTCGAATTAAAAAATCGTGTTTTGAAAAGTGGTTGGAGTAATGCATATTTCCATTTCAGATGTTTGCTACTGCATTTACATATCTTATCATCATGGTTCAGTTGGATACCCTAAAGGAGGACAATTAAGCGACAAGGTGGGTTAGCAGGAGTTGAATGTATATAAGAATGTATGTATGTATAAGAGTTGAATGTATGTAGAACGTAAATAAGTATGTATATGTATTAATTGCACTACTTTACATATAATGAAAGCATGACAAGCATAATATGCACGTCAATTTTTGCCAAAGTTGATTGCTGGCTAAGTTTCTAGGATTAGTATTATTGAAAGTTGAAGAAGGTTTATGCACAAACACCAAGCAAATCAATCACAATGACTCCCTAAGCGCACATGCAATGACCTCTACAGCGCAGCGCCTTAATTCAACATCATTATTCTAGTACGTTGCAATAACTGGTTAATTATTATCAAGCGTCTGTCTAGTGTAGTAGCATGGAAGAATACAATATATAAATGCATCTTCTACGTGTTTTATGGTCACGGTCATATAATTCTGTCAGATTGCCCGCAGACAACAATGCATATCAGTACAATGCTACATATCAGATTACTGATGCATAGGTACAACATGCTTTATATGTATAGGTAATATAAAGTATCTAACCCATACTTGCCAATTTCTTTTGTCTATTACCAACAATTTGAGGTTACATTATTGGCTTGCAATTGTGATTACGGCAAATAAAATGCGTGGCATAAGTAAATGTAAAATAATTTTTGGCTAGCTAAGATGCTAAGAAATGCATTTATACCGTCCACACGAAGTTTTTTCATCCAATAATTTATTTCCTTGCCGAATCGGCTTTGAATAATAAAACATTTCACGTATTTATGTACGTAAAAATAAGCATTTAACTTTATACACGTGTCAGTAGAGAATAAATATTTTAAAATCCTTAGACGAATAAAAGTTGCAAAACGTCATAATATGAACTTTTCAACAATTTCATAATATTACATAACAAAATGACAGGTAGTATTCATCATCTCATTTTCAGCGACGATCTTAATGTAAATATGTAGTAATGAATAATGCTACAAGATTTTCACAAAATGTTGTTTCAATACATAACTAACTCATGCAGTATCAGAGATCAGTAAAAAGCGAGTAAGCAATATCAAATCCGGCAAATGACTTTTAGCATTTTATGTGCCATTGATAATCAGCGTTACTCCGCCTCCACAGCTTCCTCCATCGACGACCCCAATTCTTCACGCTCAGTGGAACCAAGCATTAGTAAGTCTTGAAGGTCAACGGCATTGTAGCGTGCCAGCACTTCATCAAGGGGTAAAGCATACGACGAATTCCAATCCCTCTCAAATATTTGAGCAAGGTCTGAGCGGAAATTGGCCTCTTCGCTCTCACCATCGCTTTTATTGCTGCTTTTATTCCTCTCCGGTGTGACTACGAACCCGACGCCTGCTGTGTTGGTAAAGTAATCGCCCGACCAGTTGGATGTTCCTATATAATTTTACCAATAAAAATTAATAATTGCAAGTTACTGCATGACGGACGCTTAAGCTTTTTTGTTTCCACTTTTCCCTCTGGTCTTACCCACATACGCAGATTTTTCTGTCACCATATATTTATTGTGATTCACTCTGGCAAAGGGAATTAATCTCTGAGCTGGGGTGGACGGTACTTCAAATAATTTCTTTTTGGGAACATAATTTAATTACATACAAAAATGTAAAACTGATAAACCCTTTTATTATCAACAAATCACTTACGACTTCAATTGTAACATTGGGATACACTTCATTCAGGTCCTGAAGAGATTTGAGAAATTTGAATGTCGAATTTTTTGTGTGATCCCACAAGGCAATCAACAACCTGACCTGAACACCACGATCCAGGGCAGCAGATCTCAAATGGTTATCGATGTCGGGCCAAAATCTACAATACAGCAGTAATCATATGAAGCATTCATCTCTACTTTTCTCGCATACATGATTATAAAGTACTGAACTTACTTCGGGGGTCTGGCGTATAATAGCGAAGGGGAGTAATCCATTACAGCAATATGCACAAACTCTTGTGCATCTTGAATAACACTTTGGATAGCATTTAAGTCAGATGTCCTTCCACTGGCACAGAATGGTGAAGGTGAGCTCTGTAGTGAAAGTGAAATTTTACTTCAGTTGGCTCATTCAAAGTACGCATTATGAATTAAATATTATTCCGGGGCATTAAATTAAAACTGTTAACTTACCGACAAATACGATTTGTACTTGACTCCATTGAACGAAATATTCATTGGATTGTCTTTTCCATACAATGTTGCATATGCTGCTGGCCATTCGTCTGGGATTTTTGAGCCATTTTGACCCAAATACCAGTACACCTTGGAAGAAATGAGTAAAACGTTCTGATAAAATAAATTCCTGGAATTGTATGCATTTTTGGGATACTGTATTTAATATATGTAACACATATACGTAAAGTACACTCTCACTTACATCAAATATTTTTCCCAAGTCTTTTGCTAGACACGAACAGTTGATGGCTATAATCCCTAACTCCTTCACTTGGGTCAATGACTTCCAATCAAAGTTGGCACTTCCGATATATACATGGGTCCTATCCACGACCCACATTTTGGTGTGAAGTACTCCACCCTTCATTAATCTCTGAAAATTGAGACTACGCACTTCAGCAGCGTGAGCCTTTCTCAGATCTTCAGTGTCATTATTGGGAAATGCTGCAGAAGGACTGTTTTGAGCTATCTTTATCTCAATTTTTCGTCTTGTCCCTGCTTCCATCAGTCGTTTAAATACATCAGTCCCCTTAGCGGTCATACGCGGATCAACAGTTGAGTCTTCCAGATTCCAGTAAAAGCTTCCAATCTCGATGGTTTTATTGGCTAGGTCAATCAACTGGACCCAGCCATCGTAAGTAGACGGATGGGTCACCGACGAATTGAAGGTCATCCCCTCTGGTATGCTTTCGACTAAACTTATCCTGCAAGTGTTGCGACATCCTTCCCACTCCTTTTCCAAGTTTTTTTGCGTTCTGGACAAGTTTTCAATGTGATTTTGGTCCACAAGAGAAAGTACCACGACAAGTACTATCAGGACAAATATAATTGATATGGGAATACAGGAAGGACGGCACCATCTGCTTTTAAAAACATAAAAATTCCACGCATGTAATGCTTGAGAGCCATGCGAGCACCGTGTTGTAAAATTGATGAAGTTTATTTTTTCAAGAAAAGCCCTATCAGATATTTACACTTGAAACCGTTTTCCTCCCATATAGCTTTTTTTCCACTAGACTGTTGTTCTTTCGTTTCAGTCCACGTAATTTATGAGCATGATTCATTTCAAATTCTAAAAACTCCAACCCCCTCTTTGTCCATATCCATATAAGTTTTGTTGATGTAATAGCAGCCGATATTAAAATCGATATGGAACGTTCCCTTGTCTTGACTTTAGTACAATGTCAACTAATTGTAAGACATTTGGAATGTCACTTTCTTATGCTACTAAGTTTTCTTAGTATAAGTTTTCTCTAATAATAATACCCATACAAATATACGTGTCTCTGCTACATAGTTTCCGGAGGAAGCGGAAACCAAAGTTGGGGACCATTTTTACCATTTTCCTTTCCCTAGATAAAGTACAGAACTCATGCGCATTTTAAGAGGAAATTCAATTTTCAGCGAATCTATTCAGCGAACTCCAACACTATTATCTGCCGGGGAACTGGGGTGGGAACGGGAAATCAAATGAACCGAATTCTGGCCTTATTGAGGTCACTAACTAAGCTTCGGGATTGCATGCACTCTCAAGTAATTCATATCCAAGTACACCTAATGGCTCAAATGCTAATGCAGTGCCCAGTAAACGTTGTAGCCGGGAGTCGTGAACTTAGCTTTACACGCTTCGCACTTTCTCTGGGGTTTCACGGGTTTCTTGAACATATAGGACATTTTCCGGGGGAAATCAAGCTGCGTATTTGGCTTGCTTAATCCATATGAAACAGACTTGTGTGAGTCGTTGAGCATTACAAATATCTGTCAAAGAAAGCTTATAAAATCAAACATTACCCTGTCCATTTTGGTTCATCCTTATACCCACGCAACATGTATCTGGAGTCCCAAAGCTCTAATTCCAATTCCCCGAAATCCAATTTTCCTGATGCTTCCACAGCCGACTACAAAAAGGACAAAAAGATACACGATTGTACAACAACGTTATACCCGGATTAAATGGGTTTAACAACACAAGACGGAACATGGTAATTGTTGATAATGAGTATATTCAGAACACAAATACCAAATTATACGTAGCAATGTGTCACAGGATAACACATTTTCACCTGCTCTCACCTTTATCAGTCAGTTGACATATGATTAGTGAGTTTTAATGCAATCACTTAATTACTTGATATTCCAAAAGTTTACAAAACTAGCTTTACAACTACACTACAGGCATCAACATTATAGAAATTTGCCAAATGCATAGAGACAATAAAATATACCTTTGCACGAGCTGTTTTGAACACCCGGCTGACTTGAGCAAAATGAAAAGTAGCTCTGAAGTATATCCTTGAATGAAACTATAACAAACTACCACACTTCTCCAAAACTAAATGAGCAAATTAATGGTTAAAATTAGCGGATTGCTCAACCTCATTTTTAAAACATTCAATATTTGCTTAAACGAGCAAAAACGTCCATTTGTTAAAATGATTTTTCTCGCTTTTCATATCGCCAGATTCCAAACCTTCAGACGCATGAAAATATTTCATTTGCATACAAGTGTATACATGATTTGTTTGTGTATGTGTCAGGAAAAAAACTCAACAGTTGTTTTTCTTCTCCCTCGTGCATTCTCTGTTGATGCAGATCTGGATATTCTCTATGTATATATATGTTATACGTGTTATTCATACACAAAAAATGGATTTCATTCATATCAATAGTCCTCACTGACGACACAACCACCACGACCACTTGCATGCTCTCTTGTATACTATGCACACATAAATACAAAATCCATGGCATGCATGTACGAGTATATTTTAGAATTTAAGATTGACAAGAGTGAATTTCCAATATCTGCATTACAACTGTTGTGCTACCTGAAGCGTGGATTGTGAAAGAAAATGTTAAAAACGAGCTTTTTCTAACCTTATAATATGGTTGACCCAGCGTCCGTTTCAGACTGCCCCTCAAGGCCTCGTCATCCTCACTCGACCTGGAAAAGCTTCGGCTTCTCATGGATGAGTCACAGGATTTGCGGTAGCCGAAGTCCAAAGAGAACATAGGCATCTTGACTCTATCACTCTACATTTGTCTCTTATCCAATATCACTTATCCCCCTCCAATTTATAACGCAAGTTGAGGCTTGGCAAAGTAGTAATTTGTCACTTTTCCAAGGTAAACGTTTCCAGCAATGTGCACACCCCTTTAGTCAATAGATTTTGGATTGGAAGAATCTCCACCTTGCTTATACAAATACTCTCGTGCACTTTTTTAGTGTGCTACTGTTGTTCACTCCAAAATTTCATAATGTAGCAAGCCGCTTATATAAAACTCGTCAAATGTTCAGCTGGAGTGTGACACGTCCACCTTATGAATTCAAAATGGAGAGTGTGTCGTGCAAAACTGCTACAATTTAAATGGATTTCGTAACAGAAAGGAGACCGAAAGGATTACGAAATTTTCAGAATTCTTGTGGGTTTTCTGCTCAGTCTATTTTTGTTTTTGTCATGGCCATTGAAACTCACGATTCACGTTTTTAATTTAACCCTGCCTTCTCCCCATGCTTGAATGTTTGTTTTGATAGCACAGTCGCTTCCTCCTGCAAAATATCCTTTGTTTCCGCTATGGGGATTTTTTCAATGTAAAAAATCACAAGAGTATGTTTATGAATCACTTATTCATATCCTAATATTATTATAACCTTACGTATACTAATGTAAGCAAATGCGTATAATTCCATCAATTAAACAAACCCTTGCACTTGAACTATACCAAATGGTTATTTTGTCTCGGCGTATATCCTTACGTGTTCTGATAATGCTTATGACTGATTATGCATTACGAACGTTTAGGTTGGCGAATCGCGTTGTGTATTTTTCCATGTCCATTATCTGCCAGATTTTGACTGACTGGCTGACTATAAACAAAACGTTATTCTTCTTTTATCATCATTACCATGCTCCATTTCACTATTATCTTGAAATTCCTCTTTGTATTGAAAATCTAAGTGCCTTTTTAATGCCTATTACTTCTGCTTCTCCCATTGAATAATCGAACCAATATATTCTTCCCGAGAAAAATCCGTCTTTAACAACCGGATGCGGATCCGCATTTTGTTTTTGGCAAGTCAAAAGCATTCGCCTTTCCGAAAATTGAATTTTTTCAGAAAAAATTCCGCCCATCAGGGAAGTAAACTCCTGCCTAATTACGCGAATAATTTTTTCCCAAAGATTAACAAGTTGACAGACACGAACTAGCATACGCTCCACTTTTCTTTTAGTGTTTCCTAATAATGTTTCACTTCACAGTGAAAATGGGTGCATGGACCCAAAACGAAATATTGGCTGTAATATGGTTTTCGTGAGAAGAGCCAGGTAATCACTCAAAATGCCTGTTTGTTTACCCCATTTTTATTCACGTACACGTAAGCCTCCATGGACTGCTGAGTGAAATGTAAACAAACTTTGCCAAAAGTATTACAAGGGAAGCATAATAAGTTATAATTCTTTTAATGAAAATGAAACTTGTATTTTTATGCTACTTCCCATATCGTGCCAAAACATATAAAGACACAAACACGATTTGCACATTACTTTTCACCTTCACGAAACCAGCAAAAACTTTATTTTCTTCGACCCCCGTGTGTAATGCTTAGGCCAAGTAGGATATACCCTGGAATTAGAAAATTGTCTGGAGAAAGTGGATAAAAAGTGTTTCCATTCCACCGTAATAATCTGAATTATGCGAGTGGCTGAAGTGAAGGTAATAATGATTAGCCTAATCCGATAATGTTATAGCATTGAACTATAAGCTATACACAAGTCCATTTACTGCTACTGGGTAGACCACGAGAGGAACACCTTGTAGATTGCGTTCCGTGGAGTGGCTGTCAGTGAACTGAATCCTGAGACAGAATATGCGCTGCATTTTCCCATATTCCATTTTCCAAATTCCTCTGTACCCATTTCCCTACTTGGATGACATACCTAACGTTTAGTTAGTAGTATTCGCCGCCACCACCTTACCAGATCTACATGCTACGTTAGTGGTGTTGTCGTTGTCTTCTTTTCGGTTTTTAATATAATATGATACATGAAACATGAACATGGTGATGCTAAACACCGATATATTAGCAAAACCCTCTTGAGCAAAGCCATGCGGTTGATCCGCGTTTAAAAAGAAAAGCAACTTGGGTTCTTTTCATTTCTTACCATTTCCTCATATTCTTGCAAATACAGCTTGAATGGCATTCCAAATGGAAAGTGTGTTTTCAGACCACTAAAAGCCACAGATATGTTTGAATTTTGCGAATAGCATATACATATATGTAATTGTAATGTACAGGCTTGCTTACTGTCGTGTTTGATGCCATGTCAAAAAGTATACAACGTGGACAAGCCGAGTACATAAAATGGAATGGATTGACAGAATAAATTACGAAGACTGTAGTAAGTAGTACTACATACTAAGCTACCACTATCAAAGTTTTTTTTACTGCCACAAGACAACCATCTCGTTCCCTTCCTTTGAGTAATTTCCTTTTTGTCAAAATTTCCCTGTCTTTGTGCCAAATAATGAAGCTATTTTATTCTAGAGTTGCCATTCTACGGGTAGACACATGAACTGGAATTCTCTTTTCAATCAAAAGAAGTAAACTAGTTATATATGAAGCATGACCACGTTATCCTTCGAATTACTAAGTAGTAGTTGCCTGCATAATGGATGTTCTCTCTCGAGGGAGATTATTGGCTTGTTGGAAATGTACATAAACTTGCAAAATTTAATATTGATTAGGTTGATGAGTGTGCCTCAGTCTCCCAAGAGAATAAACTTCTTGCTCCAGCAATATGATACTGGAGTATTAACGAGGGGGCGGTACACAATAAAATTCATTATCTAAAACACAAGTTTACTTTATTGCATCCGGTCTCGGTTGACACTCGGTCTAGTGTTGGCGATAACGATAAGGGACATTGCATGAGTGGATAAATGCGTCAAACATTGTGCCCTAATGAATCCACGACATGATCAACTAGCAGTTAGTCAGAGAGTTTTATATTCAGCGATCCTGTGATCATTTTTACTGTGCAATTCTGTACCCATATTTATTCTAGAAAATTAAAGCCTGGATCTACTGGTGTAATTTAGAGCATAAGACAAGGGAATGCCACATGAAAAATTTGGAAGGAATGACAAAACCCCCCGAAACAACGCAAACGCAACGTAATAAATTATAGCATGCAATTGAGTATTACATTGTTATATAAACTTGTACTTGTATAGAATAATCAGTAATATAGCATAAGAAGAACACGTACCCCAGCATTTTGACATTCAACGGAACATGTATAGCCCTCTACGAAACAATTCCACAACGCCCTCACATTCTCGTATCAAAAGACTGCAAAATCCCCTTGCGCATAGTTTGAAACGTGGCGAAACCGTAACCTTTCTTATGAAAACCTTGGATGGCACAATATGATTCCCTTAATTTGTAATACATTTTTGCCTATGGGTGTGTATACCTAGGTATTTCGGTAAGGGAGAAATCTTCTCATCCAACATACATTTTTGCAAAGTGTTTTTTGTATCCGTGAATGGATAGATACCGTGCTTGCGTGTCAGTGGCACCACTATAACCATCATTAGTTCGATTTTCTTTTGATGGTAGTGGGTGGTAAGTAGGAGCAGGAGCGTTTTAGTTTTTCGGTGATACGCAATAATGTCATAATAACATGACAGTGTGTGGATAGAAAGAAGTATATAATGATGGAATGCAAACATACATTTGCCTTAATCATATAGTTGGCATAGAATGCCATGTACATTTGAACATTTGAAAATACTAGTTAAAATACGTATAGATATGTAGGCGGCGTAGCTGGTATTTCCACTTCTGATGTAAATGCAATACGCAAAGGCAATAACAGTTGATTTCCGAAAAAGGAGCAGTACAAAGACACGTGAAATGATTGATTGTTCTGGATTAAATGGAAATGAAAATCAGAAAGAAATTCCAGGACAAAAGACCTTCCATCGAGGGAAAGTTTTGTGTGTGAAATGACGCGACATGGACAAAGAGCATAAAAGAGAGAGATAAACAAAACCGAGAGTAGAAAGACAACCATGAAAATCGTATAGTCTTTCAATGTATGTAGATTAATTATTACTTTATAGATATAATTTTGAGGTCAGGTGATCTGAAAGCAGAAATTGAGCATGGAAAATAAGTGAAAGTGAACTTCCTAGTATTTCTAGTAAAATGAAATAGTGAAATAAACGTTGATGTGAAACTATGATTCGTTTTTTGACAAGATGAATAGGTGGATCGATTCGCCTACACATTAAGTACAAAACTAACGACATATCATGTTCAGTACACAGATGTACAACGTAGAAACTTCTCAAAGTTTCATCCGTGGCACAATACTTGGAAAAGAATAGATGGAATAGTTGCTGGATGTGTCCTCGCTCCTGGCATAAAAGTGCAGATGGTTTATCTAAGGAAGCTATCGGCTATCGGCTTTTTGCAATTTATACTGACCTGTCTCTACTTCTTGCACATGAAGTCATCCAGAAAGGGATTCCTAGAATATCTAACAAACACGTCATTCCTCTGGTTCTCAGATGGCAGATGGTCTTCGTTATGAAAGCTTTGTTTTCGCCTACATTTTGTCGGTTCTCATTTCCTTTTGTGGAATAGAGTGGCACAAGTGCACTTTTATTCTATGTCTACAACTTCCGCATCAAAATGGATTTTACTATGTAAAACCCATTTGCGGCTAATGGATTGCATGGCATGTCGTGCTTCTGTGAGCTGATACTTATTGATCGTATTGACCAACATTGTCGGTAATATGTTTCTCTATTTCAACAACGTCAACAATTATTGTCATTTGTCATCCAGCAAACAATGAATTCTTTGGTTTGTATTACAAATGGTATCCTTTTAGCCAACTTACCCTTTTCAAGCTTGATTAGTACTACAAGTTTACAAACTATAACTGTGATATGTATGAAAGGTAGAGACGGAGGAAGTTGTCTTCTTCATAAAAGTACGTATCACATATAGCAAGAGTTGAAGCAGATTTTACGATTAGTTTTTTAGTTTTTATATAGGTGCTATAGATCTTAAGGATGTAGAAATCTCGTAAAATGTCATTTAGTCATCTGCATCACCAGCATGTATAGCCACCGTCCATGGCTAAATCAAGCCCAGTCGTGTAACTTGAAAGCGACGACGCTAAATACAAAACTCCTCCAATAATTTCATCCACCTCGCCAAGACGTCCCATGGGAATGTTTTTAACCCAATGCCTTTTCAATTCCTCGAATTCTTCCCCCTCGCTCAAGGCTGTGTTAATATAACCTCTACAAATCAGGAAATAACGACATCGATGACGTCATAATCACATTGACCATGAACTTGCAAAATTAGCTGAAATGTGTATCTTACGGAGATATGCAATTAACTGTTACGCCACGATCCGCCCATTCAGTTGCTAAAGATTTAGTCAAGTGAACTACTCCAGCTTTAGATACATTATATGAAGCCTGGTTTTGAGGTCTATTGACAATTCTGGCAGACATTGAAGAGGTATTGATGATCCGTCCCCGTCCTTTTGAAAGCATATGCAAAGCTTCCGCTTGACAACAGTAGAATACGCCGGAAAGGTTTACTCCCAACGTTTCCCCCCACATTTCTTCACTGGTCTCCTCCGCGTTGGAACGGAATACGATCCCGGCATTGTTTATGCCAATGTCAAGATCTCCAAAGGTTGAGATAACAAAATTCACCATTTTCTCCACTTCATCTTTTCTTGACACGTCTGCTAGTATAGCCAAACTTTGACTTCCGTTGGAAGGAAGTTCGTTTGCTACAGCTTCTGCGCGCTCCAAGTTTATATCTGCAACAGCCACTTTGCACCCTGCTTCTCCTAAAGCGATTGCTATTGCGCGACCTATACCTTGACCACCACCCGTCACAAGTGCCACTTGTCCATCCAACGAGAATTTGTTAATTCCGTTTGAGCTCCGTCCCGAAACCGTTTCGACAACGTTCTGAGCCTCTGTAAGTTTTTCTTTGACTCGGGAGTCGCAAGGAGAGAGAAGCATTTCTTCGAGAAGTGCGCTTAGTTTTTCCAGTTGCAAATCTAGGTAAAAATGTCAGATTTTTTACACAACTAATTTCGTAAATGAGAAACAAGTTTTAAAATGCATAATGTTGAGTACCTATATCAATTACCTTTCGTGAAGTTCATTTTGGCGAATTTAGCAGCTTCACAACTACTGACAGTAGTGACAGTAATAAACTTATGAAACAGTAAATAGATGAGCATGAACTATAAAACTGTTCGAGAAAAACTAACAATTTCAAATGCAAATACAAACATTTTAATGCACGCGTTGCTGTTGTACATTAAGATTTGTCACCTATCCACTCTATTCCAGAATACTATGCATGCACCCTCCTACCAGGGTGACGTAGCTAAATTTTGAGTTAGCAACTGGCCTGTCCCAATTATTGCCCTATGATTATATGTTAAGTACATGATAAGAGTGTTAATTACAGGATTTTAGTGACTAATGAGTTTTGCAAATTGCGTCCTTGCTTGTACATTATGCATCAACATAAACCACTGGTCAGGCAAGGTAAAAGTGACAATAAGATCATTTTTGTACTTCTTTGCAGCGCTTAGTGTTTGAGTTTGTATTGTTAAAACAAATGCATTGACGTTAATCCTCACTACATCGACATTTTTTGTTGTCATAATGTATATAGGTAATATGAAATTTGTGGAAGCAACGCAAAAACCCCAAGTCGTAACAAGTGGGACAGAGAGCAAATCAATTGGATTCGAAATAATGGGGATTCATAAGTTTCTGTATGTAGTATATACTATATATATACGCCGTGCATACATTAATTAAAATTTACCAAAAATTGATGACATAATATAGACTAATTGATTTACTAAATTTTTTGTAATTTATCGGTAACCTTGCCTTGTTCTGATTCCAAAGGGTGGCACCTACTTTGTATTTCATGATAACGTTTATCGGAATCATTACCAATTTTAAGATTTTATATTCATTATACTTGCCAAATCGACTTAGAACTGCTGTTTGGTTTTACATAACACACTTTTACTTTTTGGCATCCTTTATCATTGACATCAAATCTACAGAGTCTCTTATTGTAATGTATTCGTGCACGAGACTATTTTCCTCCACGGTGACTACTCTGAATCCACTTGGATCGCCTCCCAATGGAGCACCAATTGCGGATGTAACAATCAATTCAAGATTTTTGTAGTGTCCACCCGCATTCCTGTGGTAATGCCCACAAAATATGTATCTTACTCCTGCAGCATGCAGCCTTTCCAAAAGTTGTAGTCTTCCTTCTTTTGGGATATTAAAGTAAAAATCGTCTTCATCCGGCTCCTGAATAAAGTATGGAATATGTTGAAAAAGCACTGAGTGATACAAAAGAACAGATTTTAGATCTCCAGTAAAGCGTAAATTGATTTTATTCGAATTTGTCAGTTTTAAAAAACCTATGTATTTTGCTTGTGGATCTGCGATTGTATCTATAAACCGCATTTGCTTTTCTGTCTCTTCCGGCAAGGCATCAGGAACGTATAGGTATTGTGAGTTAAGTGTTACGAATTTCACTCCGCCAGCCCAAAACGAAAAATAGTCCTGACCAAATTGTCTTCTGTATACTTGCAAAGTATGTTTAGTTGGAATGTCCCCAATGTCATGATTACCGCATACACAGACTAGTTTAACTTCGGATGAAAGTTCCTTGAAAACTTCAATGAAATCTTTGTATTGAGGATCCCGAAGTTCCTGAGCCCCCGGAAACTTTTTACCGGTGGGTGACTTCTCATACGGAAACGCATCCAGCATGTCACCACATATCACAAAGAATTTTGGCTTGGGACTCATTGTGTTGATTCTTTGGATAACATCTCGGGTTAGAGCAACTTCCTTATCCCAGTTTGGTTCGGTTTTATTCAAAAGATAATGGTCAACTACAAAATTCATCAAAATCAACCGTTAAACCTGTAGGATAACACCCAGAAATGGATGTACAATACAATCTTACTCATTCCAAACTGAGTGTCAGCTCCTTGAATGAAGGTGAATGGTCCATCCCATTCTCGTTCACCAGGATCATTCAGAAAACCAGTAATGTTCAATGATGGGAGACTCTCTAGGCGAGGTGGATCAAGTGTGCCTTCCATACCGATTTCTCCGGTTCTAAATGATGAAGTAAAGAATGGAGATTCATTGTTACTGTAGAAAAATATTACTGCAGTAGTTAACAAGACAAAGGAAATAATGCCTAATAAAAACATGCTTGATTTCTGTCTGATTTTCTTATCCAAAATAAATGGTTTGTTCTCACTGACAATCCAATATCCAATGTTAGAAAGTGTACCAGGAGAAATGCGCAAGTCTTCCTAAACGCTCAAAAGAAAAAAAGCATTTTGATATTGTGATCTTGAGATAATGACTGAGAGATTGAGAGAAGAAGTCTGATTTGTTATGAAAGAACTAAAAGATTGTCAACGCGTTCATTCATATGACTGTAAAACATATAGCTTATACCTTATGATAAAATGTAGATTATGTAGATTGCGTATTAGTACTAAATCTGTTCATGATATATCAGTTTACTGTAGAATGATAGTGGCGTACGTAATTACTGTTTCTGCGGTGTCTCAGATCAAACTTATGCATTATTATTATTATGCATCACAGTCACAAATCTCTTCTGCAGCACCACACCAGGGATTGTAAGAATTAATCTTACTTCATATACATAATCCTGGCATCACACTGCACGTGTGTTAATGCAAATATAGATTTGTACTTATCAAATACTCCACCATAAAATTGAACACACATTTTTTAACACGTATACTCGCATACACAATTTTATCTGCATAGCCATTATGTTTTGTGCGAGTGAACAGACGCGACGAGATACCAATATAAGCGTGAAAACTCAAACTATAGCTATAATTGTAAGCTATAATATGTATAAGGCAGGGAATTATTTATCCATAGCATAGCATCATCCTCACAACGTTAAGAATGTTTAAAGAACCCTCCGATAATCGCTGTGTTGAGACTACATTTATTCAATTTCCACATTTTGCTCATGATGTCATGTCATCTAATCCTCTGTCGTTTTTATGAACTTATTTTATAAAATGGGATTTTATAGAACTTATTGATGGCATTTTGCTGGCTTCTGGCTTTACGTTCCAATCAATACCCGTACTCGTCATTTTTATTTGAATGCCTTAATTTACATCAGATACTTTGCTTTATAATTCATTAATTTTAAGGCAGTTACACGATATTCTTCTCTAGTTCCAATCCAATCCCACTGTTCAGTCAGATGGAAGATATGTCTGCTTAATTTCATTTAGTTGGTACTGCTACCCTTATCTTCTGAAAAGTCTGTGGAGTCCCTTAAGGTAACATATTTATGGGAAATGGTATCCTCTTCCACGCTGACTATCCGGAACCCACTTGGATTGTCGCCCAGTGGGGCGCCAATT
Source organism: Dicranocentrus wangi (assembly GCA_036850665.1). Taxonomy (NCBI): domain Eukaryota; kingdom Metazoa; phylum Arthropoda; class Collembola; order Entomobryomorpha; family Entomobryidae; genus Dicranocentrus; species Dicranocentrus wangi. Next base: position 3,731 of record JAANSN010001752.1, on the reverse strand, counting down.
GCTGAAGTGACAACTAACTCGACGTTCTTGTAGTATCCACCCGCATTTCTGTGGTAGTGGCCACAAAATATATATCGCACGCCGGCAGCGCGTAGCTTTTCTAAGAATTGAAGTCGACGATCCTTGGGAACATTGAAGTAGAAATCTTGTTCATTTGGCTCTTGAACAAAGAAAGGAATATGTTGAAAAACAACTGTAAAAGATGGAAAGCAATTATACATTAATTATCAGAATATCAGAACGTCCCGAGTCCCGAATAATCAGATTATTTTGCGCAACACATTAATGTGTGATGCAGAAAGATAATATAAAGAGGTGCGTACCAATAAATTTTGCTTTCGGATCTGCAATAGTGTCAATGAATTGCAATTGTTTTTCTGTCTCCTCTGGTAAAGCATCCGGCGCATAAATGTATTGCGAGTTGAGCACCACAAATTTTACTCCGCCAGCCCAAAACGCAAAATAATCTTGACCAAACTGGCTTCTATAAATTTGCAAAGTATCTTTGGTAGGATTGTCTCCAATATCATGGTTTCCACACACGCAAACTAATTTAACTTCAGGTGCAAGCTCCTTGAAAATTTGAACGAAATCCTTATACTGAGTAGCCCTGAGCTTTCTGTCATTGGGAAAGTCGTCGAAAGATTTTTCATAGGGGTATGCATCCAACATATCGCCACATATTACGAAAAATTTAGGTTTCGGACTCATCGCATTAATTCTGTCAACGAGGTCCCGAGTTAAGGCGACTTCCTTATCCCAATTCGGCTCATTTCTCTTTAGAAGGTAGTGATCAACTAAAACATAGCATTTTAAATTATATAGGTTATAAACAATATAATGATATGCAAGTGCTTCAGACGTTTACTTTTGACATACTCATTCCAAATTGGGTATCAGCTCCCTGAATAAAAGTAAATGGTCCTGTCCATTCGCGTTCACTGGGATCTTCTCTAAGATTTGTGATGTCCATCGATGGAAGACATTCTGGCGGAGGATGGTATTCTGTCTGCGTTTCCACTTCCATTATGGAAACATCAATTCTGTAAAAGGAAAATAAATTTGCATTTGCAGACTTGTTAAGTTTGTATTTTAAAGACAATGTGATGGGATGACTGCAATTCCAGCGGAGAATTGCGATTTAGATTTTCGATATTAAATGGGAGCATAGTAATCCAATGTAAATTGCAATATGTATTTAAATGCATGATTTTGCAATTGTTTTGACCAGTTTCATTTGTATTCCTATCGCTAACATTACCTACCCTGAACCATGGAAAACATTGCAAAATGATGTGTGAATTTGACATACCTCAGGTGGATCGAAGTGAATATGGTTTATAGCAGGGTTGGTAAGGTATAAAAAATAAGTCTTTTGAAATAACTGATCGTGGGATTATTTTTTACTCACTTAGAACAGGTACAAGAAGCGAACACTTGGGGAGCATGGGGGACTTTTGTACTTTTTTTATCAACACACCACGACACAAGCTGCTTGACACACTGATTTGTGTTGTGTGCAAGAAATGTTTTCCCATTTTCCCCAATAATATTAAGTTTTCGTGAGAGTTGCATAACACACTGTAGCTCGTGTCCAGTCCAGTGCAACCAGACTCCAGCCAAAGAGTCGAGTGTGGTGTGTCTCTGGTGTGAGTAAAGTAAATGAGTAAAGTAAAGTGTGACGGATACTCTTACTGAACTCAAAATCAGATCAAGAATTTATAATTTACAGTTTGTTTCTTCTAGTAAATTAGCAAGTCACTGTTGTTTGCTTTTGCATGAGAAACATATTAAATATTAAACTAATTATATATAACTACCAGTTTTAATTCAGCATTCATAAATGATTTTATTCAATATATAGTTTATATCTGAATTACATGCTTTCAGCTTTCGTTTGGCGATTAAGACTTGGGAGTATTAGCAATATCAATTAACACGTATGGAGTGGTTTTACTTGAACTTACGATTAGTAAGCCGCTTTCCACCAGTTGACATAGACAGATCAACACATCATAAATCATCATAACCAGAAACGATTTCAACCCAGGCACCTCCATGCTGTGGAACCTATTTTGTTTATGGAAACTTTTCATTTCCATGCTTCAACTTCAAGATGCGCTAGTTAGGAACCACGAAAATGTTCATACTTGATGTTCATACCAATTGCATTAGAATGATCAAAAATAGATTTAACATCATCAGCATTAACGTTCTGATCCATAGGTCCGTATATTGATTGTACATTGATCGTGTCAATATATATAAATGACGTTAATGAACATTACTCTTGCATGAACCGTTGAAAAGTCTACCTATATTAGTGTGGGTGGACGAAAAACAGTCGTGAAGTGGAGGTGGAGATTTTATTTTAAGTCGCCAGGAAAAGAGGGAAGAAAGAAGCATAATATAGGTTTTACCACCACATACTTACAAAATAACACAACCAGGTGCAGAAATGTAGAATGTTATGTAGCCGTAGGTCCTGGTAAGTGGCAAAAAATGCAGTTGGTGTGTTAGTGTCGACTTGAATGTAAGACAGATGTGTTCTGGGTCTGACTCTCGGATGCAGACTCCGTAGGTTCCTTTGTTATAATATTAATTCTATAAAAAGCTCCAAGTTGCTCCATCCAACCCAACGGCGCGTCGGTAAGGGATAAAAGACATAGGTACATGTCTGTGAACAAAGTACAGAAAAACCTAAACGGGTCTAATAGGTAGGTTAAGGATTGAAAATATTTAGCGTGTCCTATGCAATAAAGTGAAGCTAACATGATAACATTTCAAGAGGTAGCCTAATGTTGCCCTTCATATGACCCACGCACAGATACAAACCAAACCTCAGGGTCTTACATTACTTTAGGTATTTTATTCTGGATTTTCCTGCAAGGTAAATAAGAGAATTTACGGAAATCATGAAAGGAATGTGGTATAGCGCGCTTCCCACGATTTCCAATATTACAATTCTGGGTAACCTATTTCGTCAAATACAAAGTAGAAAAGGTACAGTAAGTAATACCAGATCGAACAATAAAATGTGCGCACAGACTACCAGGGGAGCTGTAAGGATTTCTTAGAAATTCTAAGCTTGACTACGGATTTAGGTATACGAGCTAAGCTACACAGGAGGTATTTCGCCTACGTGAACTGTGAGCGTGGTGGAAGTGGAAGATGAAGCTCGGCTTCAGCTAGTTGCTACTCTGGTCTCAGGTTTCTGGTTTTTCTCATATTTTTACTTTCTGCGTAGGACGGATTTGACGAAACGTTGAGATCTATCATTTCTAGGAATAATACATTTTATAGATGCAACGATGAGTATGAGTATATTTATATTTATGCTATGCTAACCTAGCCGAACGTATGCGCTGATTCCGATATGATGCGATGTTTAAGGGTCTCTCTGTGAATATAAGAAGAATATTCGTACAAGTGTGCATTTATCCGTATGAGTTGACGTTGACGTGTACTTGTACTTTTTCATTTTCAAACTCAAAAGCCTCAAACTTTTTCTCCACAATGCCAACAACAACAATGCACGATGCACACCACCTTACCATTTATTCCTGATTTTTGCAAGTCACGATAGACGCATTCATTCGCTCATAAAAAACTAATCATAATCATCATCGTGCAAATACATATATGAATTGAATTTGTAACGGACAGGCGTAACAATAAAGGATAACTACCAACTACCAATCTCTTGCATATATTGCATATGAACAATTTCA
>JAANSN010001751.1:0-30036 GCA_036850665.1 Dicranocentrus wangi | reverse complement strand
TATAGTGCTAATATTTAACTTACCACTTTCTAGTTCAGCATAATTGGACGCGTTGGCAAGATCTGATGTGACCGATGTTCTCCACCAACCTGGAATGGCGGAGGAGGCTTGTCCCACCGAAAATCCATTGATCGCAAAATATTCCATGCTGTAAAGTTGTGCGTGTTGACTCAAGTCCCGCACTGTTCGCAAATATTCTTCCGAGTTAGAAGTGAGAATGTCAAATCGGAATTGCATTTTTACTCCGAGAAACAACCGGGTAAGTATTATTTTTGTGGCATATAGAGCATCCAGGAATTTTGTCATATCTTTATAGTAGCTTGTGCTATCTAGTTTAGTTTCAGTGTGCCCATTAAAAGACTCCACGCAGAGAAAATGGGAGAATCCCAACCTATACAGTTTATTATTTGCAAATTCGTCCTCATTTTGAAGAACCCTCACGCAGTCACGAATGACGAGGCCAATTTCCACTGTTAGTTTATTACATGCGTCAATAAATGATTTAGCAATGGACTCCACTTGTGCTTCAGCGGTGAACTGTTCCCAGTCCGAAATTTGGATTCTCAAGGTTTCTCTCATGCCGGTGCTGCTGACCGCATTGAGTTGTCCAGCTAGTGACAGCAGCCGGCTCTGCAATGAGGACCCCCCTCTCGTATTTTCCACAGAAATGTCAATGAAGATTTCGGTTTGATTCCGGGTTTCCAAATTCTTGTGTAAGCTGGATACTAGCATTTTGAGCATAGTAGTTGTGCATTCTCCACAATGTATTAGTACACTTTTATACTTATGCAGAGCAAACTGCAACTGAGTTTCTAGTTCTGCAGCATTGAGATGCTCCGCTCTCCCGTACACTTCCAAGGATATCCGACACCCCATTCCGGTTCCCATTGGGATAGGTTCCCGGTGAACCTCCTCATACTTGGTCAAGCACGGACTTGTTCCCAGGTAGCTCATTGATTCCGGATAGTTTCTCATTAGGAACACCGAACTGTACTTCAGGTCTCCGAATCCATAAGTTTCAACCAGCTCCCACCAACCCTTCTTCGTTGCTCCCAAACTCAGTATGTTTTGCAAAATGATGGTAATATTGTGAATGTGGCTCCAAGTCATAATGGCTTCAATCAACTGGTTATACTTCAAAATCTTCTCGCTGCAATAGAGCCCAAATTCTAATTCGGGATTTGAGTCTACATGCACCGATAGTTGGAGTGGAAGCTCCACATACAAATTTTTGAATGGAGGATGATGTTTAAGTTTAAGTTGGAGAGCCAATTCGTACACACTCGCGAGGTGGGATTGCACTCGGGAAATGTAAAACGAATGTCCGAATATATCTTCGGGAGTGGACGTGTAGGCTGCGTCTAGCTGGTTTGGTATCGACAGTTGCACCACGTTGAACAGAGAGGAATTTTTATAGCTACAGGCGCTACTAACATCGTCCGCAAGTTTGACTGCGTCAACCGGCACCCTGCTCAACTGCTGAAGGACATATCTACAAACAACGCTTTGTGATATGTTATTATATCCATTTAAAATGGGTGTTTCGGGTCCATTCAATGTGGGGATAAAGGGTACGTCATAGGTGTCAAAATTGTGGAGAACAACGGCTTGAACTTGTTGGTTGAACACGAGTTTTAGAAGTTGGGTTGATTTCTCAAAGTCGGGGTAACTCAATGGAGACATGTCCCACTCTATTATAGCGCCTATGGAAAAATTTTGGGAACCCCCAATGTGGGATTTTGTTGTGGTTTTTAGGCTTCCTTCAATCTGGCAGTTTTCCCAAAATTTAAGCGAATCCACGTAAAAGGTTCTGAATTTAGACGCAATCAGTGAGGGTAGCTGCCAAAGACTATTAACGTCGTCACTGCAAGCAATTTCGGGATCAAATATTGGAACCACGGTCTCCAGCGGGATGGGAAAGATATAGTCGACCTGGGCTTTATAGCTATGAAATGTTGTCTGTGACAGAGGAATGATAACCGACTGTCCCCTTTCTGCTGCCCATCTGGATGCGAATCGCGCGCATATGCGGGCGTAAGTCTCCCAGATTTTTGTTTTTAAAGACTTATCGTCTGTTCCCGTAGCTGGCGGGTGTAGCAGTATCCGTATGAGTGTTTGGGTTTGATTATACAACCTCGTGTATCTTGCATTCGTTTCCGTCACCGAGTCCAGATACTCCCGAAACATCCCGTAGGATTCCGGAAACCTTTTTCCAGCCACGAAATCAAATACTAACACTACAAAATTATGTTTGAGAATTTGTGGAATATTGACAGTTTCACAGCCAATTTGAGTTTCAGTGTATTCTATCGAATTATAGCGATTGACGATGGATGAGTTAAAAATCAGGTTCTCTAGTCCCCTATAAATCGGCACACCTTTGAATGGCTCCTCAAAATTGCATTCGTTTAGCCGGCGCCATGAGAGTATTACGTGGACTGCATGATTTGGGTCAGTAAAGCTTGTTTTTGGCTTCTTGTATGTGCTTGTGGTGTAGAAAAACTCGGTTCCATCTTGCATGAAATACATCGTTTCGCTGATATCGTCAACATTTTCTTTAATTCTACAGGAATTAATTCAAGTCCATCACACAGAATTACTCATGTCGCTGAAAAATCTGTTGGTCAAGTTATATACGTATGTATTGATTTGGCCGTATAATTATAGACTTACCCAAAGCTGAGAAGAAGAGTGTTATTTCCAAATTCCCTGGGTGCGCCCAACGTCCATCCTAGATCTTCCAATTCCTTGATTATGATTGGAAACCTTGTTTCAAACATTTCGGTAATCGTTGAGTCTGACTCGTAATATATGACTGAAGACTCACGAAGCATTTGAGTAAAAAGGATTTGTTCTGCTGCAGTGGTTCTATTATATATCAGGTTATTCACGACTAACGTACAATCAAATATTACACTTTGCTGCAATTCAGAAGCCCACGCAATTGCAATATGCCAAGAAAGGAGTACTGCAAAAATGTAGAAGCAATCCATTTTTATTTGCAAGAAATACAAACCGACATGATACCTTTTCTCTAGGAGTAAACAATGTTAAAATAAATTTTAATTATGAGCAAAATGACTTGCTCCTCGAAGCACCTTCGACTAGTTTTTCGCACAATTAGAAATTAGTACCAAGCCAGGCTACTTATACTTGTCCAAAAAACGTTAATTCTGGGTAAGTCCGACCTCTAACTGGGTTATGTTACAGATGGGCGGAAAGTTGAGTCCAGTTATTGAGACTAATCCTTACAACAACAGTATCTTAAATTATAATACAATGCAAATAGATTATGGAGCAAAATCAAACACGTAGGTTATATAAGCCTCCAGGTTAAATATTTGATAATGATGTACGGGATTAGTTTGATACGATTATACTACGCACGTTCGACAATTTCATTTGGACTTGCATCAGTAATGATTGTAATGTGATCATAACTCCGTAATGTAAAAGTTAATTAGGGGAAGATTTGCCTTGTTTTAGTTATATATGTTGGAATATAAAAATTATTCCTATAAGATTACTACAATCCCGCAGCCCGCATTTTTGGTTCGGTTGCCTACATTAATTTCAATAATTCGTAAAGTTGGTCAGCCTATACGCTTTTGTTTGTATCCATGACTTGATGATACAAGAACGAGGCAGCTTAAGTAATATGCATCAATACAGACTAATAGCCAGTGTGGCAACGTGAAATCATTTATGTAGTTGAAAGTATATGTCTCAGTGATTAATAAAATCCAGAAGCGATTCAACTTCTTATAGGCTTATTCTAATAAACGTGCCTTAAGTCATCATCAACATTAATACAGAAGTGAATAAGGTTGCCTAAATGCTTCCTAAATAAGCATATCATCGATATATGCCAACTTTGTATTTAAATAGATAAATCTATTAAATGAAAACAAGTTTGTAGTATAACACACAACGTAAGAGTTGGATGCATGATTATCATTGACAACTTCAACTACAAAGAGCAGCGGCAACCCAGCAGATAATTACTTTTGGATAAAAAATTGATAGTAATTTCGCCTATATTCATATACATTATTTGTGATTGACCTTTTGCGATTAATATCAAATTGACCAGTGTTTGGTATAAGATGTTTTTGTGATTTTGAAACTTGACGAAGGAATAAAAGTTGTGTTCGTAGTTTATGTCCTTTTCAACAATAATTATTAAAAAATACTTCATTTACCTTACTCATGTAAAATGATTTTTTATAACTTGTGAGTGACTCGCCTAAGTGTTTACATGAATTTGCACGAAAAAGTTTCCATAAGTATGCAAACCTTTGGGTTTAAAATTGTAACAGTTCCTCCAATCAGAACCCATTTCTGCTCTCAGGCTATTGCTACGTATGCTTTCCGGCTGCCCATTGACGGAACCATGTGTAAATTTACGCATGTCTTTGCTAACAAAGCAGCCATTTCTTATCATTTAAATGCTCACCTAATCCCACGGGGTAATGTTCTTTATTACCAGCTACCTAAATGCAGTCTAAAATACCATTGAACAAGACAAATAATACATATTCACATCATTGCAAACGGCGATCTCATTTTTAGTATCAATTCTGTATGGTGGATGACCGTTGTTCGTGTTTCCGCGCTGTCTAACTACGAGTGCACATAATATATCAACAAGGGGGTATGGACAAAGTATTCTTCAGTCTAAAGCTTTTAGTTACATCACATATTTGATTTTATATTACGGATAAACATGTACATCAATTAATGCGTTGATTTAAACAAAACATATCATTTTACAATTTATGGTGGTGTTTTGTTTTAATTAAGGACAATATAAATATTTGGTGTGCCATGTTTAGGCCAATAAATTAATAAAATCGTATAAATTTTATTTCTACGCATCATGAAGTACTAGTGAAATAAATTTATTTTACGCTCTTTTGTCTCCACGGCAAATATATGTATCCGAAACGCCCCCAATATCGGAAATGTGTCAGCTATATTAGTTGTGCGTTGTGGACTGGTTATGGAAAATTAGTTAGTTTGGTCACTTTAATAATTACTCACACAGTACTACTTGTCGTCGCTGCTGTTACGCAGATTTTGGACGAACAACGTGTTTTTGCAATGCTTCACCTTATTTAACTAAAAACAAAGAGTTCCAATTTTAAACTAATTCACTACGACTATGGCCCAATAAACTAATATTGAGATCACACAATCGTCGATGTAATTGCTAATATAATATTGTAATGGCAAATATATATTCCTAAAGCATTACTAGGTCGAACTGTTTTTCGCATATATATTATTCGTCATAGCCGAATTTTATATTTGTTATCCAAGACAATTACAACACAAAAGATTTTTTTGACAGCTATAAGTAGCTGGTGGGATTAGTGTTTTACTTACTTCCCTTCTTTGAACTGCATTAGCATATCGTTCGTGTCTTTTTTTGGTTTATTTCTTACGCAAATTAAAATGGGTCGTTTCTACATTTGCATAATACTTGTTTTTAGTTTCATTGGAGGCGTGTGGCTTTCTGAGATTAAGCAAAGTGTGATATTTGATTGCACACGAGCCATTAATAGTCTGTTATCCAACAGGAGTGCACCTGCTGAGAAAGACCTTCTTCGTCAAGTGCTGAATGATACTACGACCATATATTACGAATCAGACTCGACGATTAGTGAAATGTTTGAGGCAACATTTCCAATCATAAGGGAGAAGTTGGAAAGTCTAGGTTGGAAGCTGGGCTCGACAAGGGAATCCGGAAATAACACACTTCTTCTTGGCTTTGGGTAAGACAATGCAGCAATACATGCTCAAGATTAGTAGTTTGTACAGAAAATTTACCTAAATGCGATTTCCGTTTGCGTAAACCCTCGGCATCCACTTTAGAATCTCTGCACTATATTGTGTACATTTATAGTTTAAGTATTTGTAGGGTGTCATCCAGTTACTACTTATTTTGCCAATGTAGGAGAAGCATTATCGTTTTTATTAGACTGAGTAATGTTTGAACTTGGATGGAGCCAACTGATAGTACGACGCCATATGAACTGCTGCCACGGCCATATATATAGCTCAATTTGAAAGTATCCGTATTTTGAAAGTTTCCGTAGTATGAAAGTATTTAGAATCACTTTTTCGGTATAATTTCCTTGTCGATCTTCTAATTTTTAGCTTTAAAGTTAAAGCCTTAAACGGAAAATGAGATACTGAAAATTCGGTCAGTATTATTGGCCTAGAATGCAAACATAATATTAAATGTTTCCAATAGTCACTATACGAGTAATAACCAAAGGAGAAGTCCTCCTATGTTAACGTGATTGACATGCTCAACAAGGTTAACTGGGGTGTTTTAGTTAAATTATCGCCTTTGATTGCTATCTATAGTTTATTTTGCCTTCTGTTTGTTGTAAATTTATTTAGAGTCGAAGCAAATGTAAACGAAATAAACGAAACAATAACCATATGGCAGTGGGGAAACCAGTTTTTCTACACCATATCTGAATACAAACCGCCAAAAACCAATTTTACAGACCCAAATCATGCTGTCCACATAATCCTGTCGTGGCGTCATCTAAATGGCTGCAATTATGGTAAGCCATTCAAGAAACTGCAGATTTTTAAGGGACTAGAGAGCCTTATTTTTAAATCTCCACACGTTCGACACAACTCGATAGAATACACTGAAACTCAAATTGGATGTGAAACTGTTAATGTTCCTGAAACTCTGCGGTTTAACATGGTGGTCATGGCGGTCGAGTTCGTGGTCAGTAAAAGATTTCCGGAATCCTACGGAATGTTCCGAGACTACATGGACTCAGTGACGAAAAGAAATGCATGCATGAGATACATGAGGTCCTATAATCACACGCAGACAGTCATCCGGATATTATTACAACCGCCAACTTTCGGAACGGAAAATATGTCGTCAATGCCAATTGATATCATGGAGAAGTATGCCAGCCTTTGTTCGCGATTCGCATCCAAATGGGCTGTTGAAAGGGGTATTTCTGTTATTATCCCTTTGTCACAGGCAGCATTTCACGGCTTCAAAACCCAAGCTGAACATTATGTTGTCCCCATCCCACTAGAGACAGTGGTTCCAATATTTGATTCCGAAAGTACTTGCAGTGATGACTTTAATCTTTGGCACATTGCCCCACTTATTGCCTCAAAATTCACAACCTTTTATGTGATTTCAAAATACTTTTTGGAAAATTGCCAAACTCAAGTCGAATCAACGGTTAAAAACTCTTCACAGCAGCAGGCCTTAATGCAGAGAGCGACTTTTTCCCAAAATTTTTCTCTAGCGTCAATAGCTGAGTGGACCATGTCCCCATTGACGTACCCCGAGTTTGAGAAATCAAACGCACTTCAAAAACTTGTGTTCAACCAACACGTTCAAGCCGTTGTTCTGACCAATATTAACACTGCCGACAAGCCAATTCTACTTCTTCCCATTGTGAATGTGTCCGAAACCCCCATTTTAAATGGGTATAATAACGTTTCTCAGGACGTGGTCTGCGAGTATGGCATTGATCAGCTAGCCGACGTGCCAGTCGACGCCGGGGATGACATTATTAAACGCTTCTGCCCCTACAAAAACGCATCCATATTCAATGTGATTCAGCTGACGATAAGAAACCCGCTAGATGAAATGTACATGTCTAGCCAAGAAGACATATTCAAAGACTCCTTTTATATTTCCCGAATTCAACCACACCTTGCGAGTGCGTACGAGCTAGCTCTCCAACTCCAGCGAAGACATCCTCCATTCAAAGTCACTATACAATTTCCACTCAAACTTTCTCTGCATGTAGACTCAAATCCTGAGTTGGAACTGGGGCTGTACTGCAACGATAAAGTTTTGAAGTATAACGAGTTGATTGAAGCCATTGTGAACTGGAGTCACATTCATAATATCACCGTGATTTTGCAAAACATTATCAGTCCGACGGGTGCGAAGAAGGGATGGTGGGACCCGGTTGGAACGTATGGTTTTGGGGACAGGAAATACAGTCCGATATTCCTGTTGAGAAACTATCCAGAATCAATGAGTTACCTGGGCACAAGTCCGTGCTTGACCAAGTACGAGGTGGTTCTCCGGGAGTCAATCCCACTGGGAACGGGAATGGGATGCAGGATATCATTGGAAGTGCCTGGAAGAGTGGAGGAACTACTATCACCTGCGGAACTAGAGACTCACTTGCAGTTTGCCTTAAACAAGTTTAAAACTGTGCAGATACATTGTGGACAATGCAAAAATCTCGACATGCTAATATCCTCTGTAGGAAAAAGCTTGTCAGCCGTGGCCGTGACGCAAACCGAAATCTTTATTGATATTTCAGTGAAACATGTGAGAGGAGACTCATTACGGGACCATCTGCTCCAACTGGTTGGGCAACTTGCTGCGGGGAAAGACATGGCAGGAGGATTACTGATGAGAATCCAAATTTCTGACTGGGAACATTTAACAACGGCTGGTGTGGAGGCAAGCTTTGAATCAACTATTGGTGCCTGCTCTAAGCTAAATGTTGAAATTGGGCTTGTAATTCGTGACTGTGTGAGGGTTCTCCAAAACGAGCAAGAACTTGCAAATACAAAATTATTCAGGTTGGGATTTGCCCATTTTCTTTGTGTGGAATCCTTCCATGAGGACGTATCTGCGCAACCAGCAAGTAGATATTATAAAATTATGACAAAATTCCTGGATGCACAGTACGCCACCAAAATTATACTCAAGGGGTTGTTTCCCGGAAAGGAAGTGCATGTCCAATTTGATATACAAGCTTCCAACACGAAGGACTATTTGAAAGGGGTACGGGACGTAAGCCAACACGCGGAACTTTACACTATGCGATACTTTGCTATAAATGGGTTTGCATATTATGGAGCAAGTGGAGGAAAGAAGCCAACTGGACAAGCCACAACTGTTGCAGGATGGTGGAAAGTAGCAAATGTGTCGGATCTCACAAACTCATCCAATTATGCTGAATTGGAAAGTGGTGGGCTAACAGTAACAGTAATTTAAAGCTATTCGTGCTTTATGTTTCCATTGTGGTAGTCTAATATTTTCTTATATAGATTACCTTGGTATCCCAACCTGGAGACCACAAACACCGCCTCAAAAATTGCAAGAAAAGTTTAAGTTGTGGATGATTCTCGTTCCAATCGGTATTCTTTCAGTCCTTTTTGTGATCTCTCTGTTTGCAGTTTGGAGGATTTCCAAGAGTAGATATTTGACTGCGACGGAGGAACAAGAGTTTTTGGAGGGAAGTACCGATGAGGCAGATGATGTCTATCTTCGCATGGGATTTGACAGGACATTCGAAATATCTGAAATCCCTTTTTATTTAGGTAAATAAATTATGTTCTGCAAAAAATTACAGAGAAACTCCCCAAATTAAAATACTATTTTTAATTGGACAGAAACTGATATAGTTCTTGGATCGGGAAATTTTGGCACTGTTTATCAGGCCACTCTGAATGGCAAGGTTGTTGCTGTTAAAATACCACATGAAGGGGGTTGCAAGGAAGCTTTCAAGTCCACCCTACAAGAAATAAAGATTCTGTGTTATGTTGGAAGTCATGAAAATGTTCTCGGTTTTGTCGGGGCATACATCAAAGAAATTAGGAGAGGCTTTGTCCAAATTGCAACCGAGTTTTGTGAAAGTGGAACGCTTCTGTCCTATCTCCGTAGTTTAAACCGGACCATCCGAGGGATCCAAGGAGAAACGGAAGAGGCGATACAAAATGTCATTGATTCTTACAATTTGGAAAGATTTTGTCTCGAAATTGCTTGTGGTATGGAATACCTCCAAGAAAAGAAGGTATATAAGTTTGCCTATAAATGTTCATGAACTTTATCAAACCCAATATTTTGAAATATATATACATTATGCTTACAATTAGATAATTCATGGAGACCTGGCTACCCGAAATGTTCTTTTGAACCGAAGTTTCACATGCAAGATTGCGGATTTCGGACTTTCACGAAAGTTGTACGAGTATGAAATGTATGTGAAGAAAAGCCAGGAACCTTTGCCTTGGCGGTGGCTGGCATACGAGAGTATTGTCAGAATGGAGTTCAGTTCCAAGTCGGACGTGTGGAGTTTTGGGGTAACCCTCTGGGAAATTTACAGTCTGGGTGAGGTGCCGTATCCAGGCCTATCTTGGACTCCGCACTTTGCTGACGATTTGAAGAATGGGCTGAGATGTGAAAAGCCACGGTTTGCTACAAATGAGCTGTAAGTTAAATGATTTGACTCTATTTCATTCATACAGTGGCAGTATGTGTTTTTGCATGACGCAACGTGATTTGTTTGGTTCAGTTACGGTAGAATGATGGACTGCTGGAATATCGAAGGCGAAGAAAGACCTCCATTTACACAACTGCGCGAATACTTTGGTTCATTTAAAACTTTCGAATACACAACGATGGATAACGATGGTTACCTCTCGGTTCTTGAAATTACGCGTCACCACTAATAAATTCCAATATTAATTTACTAGTTATTTCTCAACTCAAAATGTAAGATACATTGTGCTGAGCTATCAGTTGTGTTATAGTTTCCTCCTAATGTAACATGTAAATATGAACAAAACATTTCGTGGTCTCTTAAAAATATTTTTTTATTTAAGTTAAAGTCGGAAAACTATAATCAGATCAGAACACTAATTTTAAAAAAATGTCTCATACAAAACTTACAAATGAAGACGGTAAATACATTAGTAATAAAATGCAAAACTATATAACATTCCTTACATTTCACGTGCAATTTCCTTTCCTTGACATTCCATGTATTAATTATTTAGCTACGCATTATGTATGTGCGGGGCAAATACTGATTTGTGTTATTGTTTTGTGAGTTGAGTGCAGTGTAGACTGCAGACATTTACCTTAACTCCAGTCATACCAGCTAGCGGTTTTAGATTGGTTGTTTGCAGAATGGCGACACGGGTAGCATGCTGAAACCTGTTATGCCTTTCTCCACGGCTGGTTTAACTCCTCTTGATTGCTGCATCACAAAGAACATAATTGTTCTACACGAAAACAAAGGGTGTGACGTTACATTTACGTTATTTGCCAAATTATATTTTGTCACGAAAGTTAGTGAGTGATACAGATTACATGTGATTTCTGCCTTTGTATCCCTTGGAATGAGGAAACCCGTGGAATGATTTTCAGAATGGACAACAAAAATAAATCTAATCACTAATTTATGCGAAATAAATTATGCATGATTGATGCTGCCTGCTTGTTGGTAGGAACAATGGATGGAGTCATGGTTCACAGTACTTATCTTGTGAATAAGCCGAATTGCTTATTTCTTATCAACCTTTTCTTAAATTCGCGCTCTAAAGGAAATAAAAAATGGTAGAAAGTTGATACTTATTTGAAGATTTGTAAAGTTTAACCCAGTCAATGTGTGCACTGTGTAAAACGTTAATTTAATTATTTTTAACTATTCTATTTCAAACTATTCTAAGTTAAATTAATTATCCTCTTCGATGTGTGCAATTATGTGACATTTACAACTCAGGTTTACCTATTTAATATTAATATTTGTGTTAATAAATGACTAACTTCAAATTCAACAACAAAACATTTTCCAGCATTACACTTTAATAATTACTTTACACACAGCAAACGATCCACAACAAATCGAAAAATTTGCATAAAATCACCATAGGAAAAAAGTAACAGTATTAAAACACTGCTACACACACACGACTACCGCATAAAGCTGCCAGCTGCCTATAATGACTTTGGGCAAATACTTCTGAATACTTTTTGACCTTGATTGACCTTAATGATTTAAGTGCAGAATATCTACAATATATTCTAATGCGCAATATTAAAGCACAGTGAAGTAGATCATAAATTTATCATACGCAAACTTAGCAGCGGTAAGCAGTACCCCCCGACCCACTCTCGTATGAGAAGATATGCATGGCATGAAAATTGCATGTCACTCACTTGCCATTTGGTTATAGGTCCCAAACCCTGCATATTATGTGGCATTTAACTTATCGCAGATAGTAAAGGCATTCAAATCGTTAAAATCCAAATATTATAATTTGTATTGGGATGATTTTAACAAACTTGTAGTTTTGTAATTTGGTAAATACTGATTTGGATTTTGCCTATTGGAATTTGAAATAAAAATTTAGCATTATCCGTTTAGCATTTTAGATTTTAAAATTTGAGTCGTAATATGCAATAGGTTGCTAAAGCTATGTAAAGTAAATTATTTGAATAGCGGTACTTCATAATTGCATTAAACACCTTTAAAAATTGCATTGCTCTCGGGTTCTCACCGATGATTCATCATGACACGAACTCTGTATACAATAGCGTTATCCGAAGGGAACGGAGCAATCAAAGTATTCGCCACATTCCAAAAAATATATACATACGATATTTGGGAAAATTGGCCCCACCGACAGAGTCCAAACGGTGAATGGAGCCCCATCTGCCTTGTAAGACGTTGGTGAAGGTCTCTTGACCCCATAAAATGAGGGAGATACGGAGCACAAAATGAGTAGTAGTAGGAAAAAACCGGGGTTCGTGGTCATGAGCAGAGCTCCTGCTGCGGCAGTAATAATAATTTAATAATTTTTATTTAGTCTTTTGGATGAGCTAGTGAGCTCAATTATTTTTGTTCCCTTAAGTTAATCTCCTCAGAGAAGAGGATTTTGTGATTATAAATTATAATTAATATTTTGGAGGAATTTTGCTTGGTTTATTTATGAAAGAAAATAAACAAGTTTGTTTGAAGATTCTCCTCTGTGTTTAGTGCATATTATTACGACGCGAAACTGGGCGTAATAGGATAGTGACCGCGATCGACACCGTTGGATCCCTCTGAGCAAGCCCTGACAAGATGTACCATCCAGGACTATCTTGACCACTACAACTCTGAGGAGCAACGAATGCTACTCATCTACATACAACCTACTTTCATGACTAGCGAAACAGACTGACCGTGACTTTACGAAGTACCTAAAATACCTATACTAACTTGTATGCTATGCTATTATGAATGGGTATGGAATATGATGAATGATATGATGCTATGAGTTGGGAGAGCCGTTAAAAAATATTATTCCTTTTTCTACCTTCCGTCTGTTCAGACGCTTCTTTCCGTTCTCTCCATTAGTACTATATATACTTGACTGTTGTGTGTTATGGGATACTATTGCTTAGAATAAATTACAGTTTAGCAATTAGCAATCCCCCGTTTAATCTTCACTAATTATTACATCTCATTGGATTCATCACCCTGTCAATCAGAACCAGCAATCTACTGGTTAGTCAGTGCATTCGACATACTATTTATCACCAAATGACCGTTGCGAAGCCTTCCTCTCTTCCTTCCCCTGTGCGACAAAGAATCCCGAGGAATATGGCAGCTGCCGTTGACATATCTTTTATATACTTTTTGGGTGTCCTTCCCTATCTAGTGGTGCGATAAGGCAAATTCTGACATTCTTAAGTTGAGAGTGACTTTTGCAAACCCATTATTTGAAACCATATGTAAATATATATCAGTACATCACCATATATAAAAATACAGAAGTTCTCCAACATATAGTTGATCCCGTAAAATTGAACATTCAAAATAATTTTCATGGCGACCTTGTTTTCCAACTGGTACACTCAAATGAATTTGGACCGCCCCAGCTAACATGGGATAAGAATTCTTCAAACTTCTGAAAAAGGAAGCTACGGAATTATTTGCAAGATCAGCCCTACGAAAGCCGAATTGTTGAAGGATGGAATATATAATTCCCAGTCTGGCACCTGGACGTTCCTGGACCCCACCCGGCCTATTACATCTCCTACAAAACGAGAATTAGAAAATTTGTCAAGGCTAGCAGCCAGTGTGCCAGTACAAACTTCAAAATATTACAACTCCTAAACAAAGCACTGAAATGGAGTAGGAATGTTTGACAGGACAGGACACATCGGGGAAGGTGCGAATTTCAGTAATGATTTAGAAATTACATGGGACATTCAACGTCCTACGTTGTTACGATTAAGAAAATATTCCCAGGAAGCACTGCATCATCGCAGCAAATTCACGACTGGGTAAATCCACCCTATTGAGACGCCTATCCCAAAAGTTGACAGAACTGTGTTCCTCCTCTCCAAGCAAAGCAGTAACAGTATTATGGCAGTTTACCGACATTGTCCATACATTTCATGCATGCATGTCTCAACATTCCCAGCATTTCACACAAACATTATTGTCCTGTTTTCGCACATGCAATTACAGTGTCTCAAACTTTGCATTGGTGATCCCACTACTTAAGGTTAAACATGACTACACAATGTTTATCTTGCTGGATGGAATAGATTAAGTGGCTCCTCCAGAACAATCTCTGTATGTTGGAACTACCTAACAATCGTGATGCACTTGAGTTTATGTAACCACCAGGATGGCAAACACGCGAAAGTTGATCTGGGACATACTTATTACCCATTCATTTGAGAACAATTAGAAAAGCCAACACTCATTTCTAACCGACTATTGGATGTGGGTCATCACAAATGGAGGAAAGAAACTTAAGTTTCATCGAAAGGACTTGTTAAAACTTGCTAAGGAATGCATCGATGAGGAAAAGAATAGGACAAGCTCGTCTGTTATATTTGGTTTGCATGTCTCGGGGTTGTTTGGTGAAGAAGGGCAAAGGGGTTACCACCACTTGTGTGGAGAAGGTCCAGCTAATCTAGTTCGAAGAGGTTCACTTGTTTGGTGAAGAAGGGCAAAGGGGTTACCACCACTTGTGTGGAGAAGGTCCAGCTAATCTAGTTCGAAGAGGTTTACGTCGTGGGATTTTCAAGGGGGCCCATGTTGCACGAGTGACTGGTCACTTTGTCCTACAGAGAGGTGGAATTTTCTGCAGATTCACGGCCCTGAATGCCGCTAGACCCTATTTCATAGTAAGCGGAAAGCCCTACCGTCACGTCAGACGATTTGTCGACCGGTTCGGATGCCACATTTGTGGACGTAAGTTGGGTTCTATTAATCTAACCTTTGATCTTTCCTTGTAATAAATAGTCAACCCTCCCTCACCCTCACACGATTGTACTATTGTATACCTTGTACGAGTTCTGTACAAACCATTCCTGTTCTGTTCCTTTCTTCTCGGACGTGAAACGGTTTAAACCATTAATCCTAAAATGAAAGTATCCGTTTCTATCTATCAATTTATCTTGTTTATTTTTATAATGTACATTATCCATTACATATAGATGACAACACCGCATCTGTTGTTAAAGTCAACTCATGGGATGCAGTGGTGACTGATGATGTATATATTGTGACCAGCACATTGAGAGGAGGGAGAATCCATCCGTTCGTGAATACGTCATAAATACGTTTTAGTTTTAAGTATGTGTAGTTCCATAAAACTAGCATTGAATGTTGTATGAAATATTAGGCATAAAAGCACAAGTGTGCATTTTCTGTACGTTTAGGTTACGATTATGGTAGAAAATGCAATAGTGTGTGAGCAGCAGAGCTGCGAGTTAAGTTTTAGTTGCAAGTTGAAGCTTGGAGAGTGGAGTAGAAAAAGTTGGAATTTTCGTATTTTCGTAACTGATAATAAATGGTTACTGTCAATAAATTGTTAAAAGTTGGATTCAGTGTGTTATCTTCTATCAGTGATTATTTGCAACCCTAAGCAATACGACTTTCATATCGGGTCACTCGTTAGTATAAGGATAGCGAGCACTGAAGACTTTTTAGTTTGGAGGCATTAACAAAGTTATCAGACACACTGCATGGGCTGGGTTCAGTCAAATGCGTGCGTCAAATGGATTGGGGCAATCGGTTAAATTTGTCCGTGTCGGAAACACGGTGTTGCCGAAAAATATTTAAAATACTACTCATCCACAACAGTATATACACTGTGTCGATGAATCGTACAGGAAGTCAACCAATTGCAAAACTAACTTGTAGAGCCATGTCATTTTAGTCATTTACAGTTACGGTCAAGTGCGCATACCTGCGTACACAACCTCCAACGGTTAAGGTTCAGCAATCGGGACAAAACAACCCCACTTGATATTTACACCGTAGATAGCCCTTGACGAGAGGAGTCGAATGGTACCGTCTCTTAACCGTCCCGTCCCTACTCCCGTCCCTTAAATATGACCCCTTGACCCCCCATGTGTAAAAAACTAACATGACCTGAAACATGTTTATTTGCACCGATCTCAACGAGTAGACCATTTCTGAATTTGCTCCACGATGTGGGGAAATGGGAGGAACATTGGGCAAATTGAGTCTCCCTAACTTTTCTCCCTAAGAGGTTGGCAATACAACCTATGAGCTAACGTAAAGGTCCACCCCTAGTCCATAAGGACACATAACCTAACCTCTAACCCAACCGATCATAATATTTGGAATCAATTCTCAACTTGTTCCCAGTGCATATCAAGTGACCCCCTCCATAGGGAAAAATTCGAAATGCTCTACTGGTTGAGATCGGTGCAAATATACGTTTCAGGTCATTTTAGTTTTTTACCCCTGGGGGGTCAAGGCATCATATTTAAAGGACGGGAGTGGTACCATTCGACTCCTCTCGTCAAGGGCTATCTACTGTGTAAATATCAAGTGGGGTTGTTTTGCCCGGTTGGTTAACCCTGTAGGCTATAGACGGTCACGTCTATTAGCCACGGGACACGACAGGTGGACCAAATCCCTCGGTCACCCCATCCAGCATCCCAGACGAGGAAGAAGAGAAGGAAGAGTCCAACCAGAAGAATACATATGAATATTATAATATGTATGATATGATGATGCATGCATGAAAGTGAAATGAGGAGGAAGGGAGGAGTAGGATGAACCTTGGGTTGACAGCTTGGGTAAACTGTCATTCTCTGAGTTTCGGTTAGCAATTTCGGTTTGAGAGCGAGTAGACTCATTTCGATAAGTAGTCAGTAGTTGTAGTATTTGTTCTTATCAACTATCATCATTTTGGAGAACTGATTCTTTGTGTGGAAATAAATTGTGCATCGTGAGTAGGCCGTAATCCTACATAGAAATCAAGTGTACCAAAACCCTGTATTATATCTCGCACGCTAGGGCTCCTCACCGGAATTAAGAGTAGAAAGGGTTCTTAAATCGAATCAAAAACGCGTTATCCACTACCGTCTCCCGAGGAAGCGTAAGCGTAAGGAAGCTATCCGTAAGTATCACCTCGACCCTGCATGTCAACCTTGGCTACGGAATCCTGTTCAATACTTTTTTCGTGCGTGAGTGAGAAGTGTGTGCATGCGAATGTACAGGGTAGTGTGAAAACCCTGATATTCGCTAAACTGTTAAAAAAGCAATTCAACCAGAAGAATAAGATTCTTTTGGCGTGTGTATGCAGAGACGTGAGTGCTACGCTATATCAACATTTTCAAATGCACAAAGAACCAGAAGAATAAGATTCTTTTGGCTACTTATGCGCAGAGACGGACGAGCTACATATATATGAACTTGGAGCGGAAGAAGCGAGAAATTGCAGATTCGGAGGAACGTGCCATTCAATTTTACCGGAACTATCAGAAACTTACCCAAACATCCTATTTGGTTTCACCCGTTGGATTTGCCCACAACTTTTTTCATCAGAAAGTAAGCGTAAAAAAGTCATAATATTTCATTTCCTAGCTTGAGCTTCCTAAACTGTCATGGCGTCTTCATCTCTCCATAATATTATTTATACTCCTCCAGAATAGTTAGCTAGGTAGAATCGGCAGTACAACAAGCTTACGATAAACCGTTGACCTTTTTTCTTTTCATCTTCCGTGTACTAAAAGTCGAACGGGCACCTTATAGCTTCACATGCATGACAATATTTTTTTCTCTTCTTCTCTTATCTTCCTTCCAACATACGTTCACTTTACTTACCTATCCAGGTAGACTCACCCCCGTCTCGTAGTACGCACGATCAGGTACACATTTGCACACACGTAATAATACTATTCTTACATTCATACACTTGGAGCATACAAATATCATGCGAAGCAGATGAATACTGCATGGATAATTGTAAGGAGATTCAGGACTCAGGGAATGAGGAAATTAGAGGTTACCGAATAATTAAAGGAATCCTAAAAAAAGGATTGCCTATGATATAAAGCAAATCGACAGAAACGATTTGCAACCCCTTGGAGAAACTCTGCCGTTAGCTATAGGAGAGCTAGACGCAGACCCAGATGAGCTGCCGCGGGCGGCCACTGTGGAAACTATAATGGAAGGCCAGAAATCTTCCATAACGGGCGAGGGCCAGAAATTCATGCCTATGAGGATATCCGATAAAGATAAATCTCGGTCCGTACAACCGGGAAGCCAAGGGAATAATACGGAAAAGGAGGACAACAAATGTGCTGAAATGAGAAAAAGAGCAAGACGAATAAGGTCGTCGCAGCTAATCCAGCCAATTGAGAAAACATACGGACAGTACTTCGTACCAGTCATCCCAGTTCCTCTCAGGAAGAGAGTATTACAACTCTTTCACGATGCCAAAGAAGCGGCACACATGTCAGCGACAGCAACGTTGAACAGAGTTAAATACCGATGCTACTCGGCTGGTATCAACAAGGATATCAGGAAATACTGCAGCGAATGGAACATCAAACACGAAATAACTGCGCCATACCATCAGGAAGGCAACCTAGCGGAGCGTACTAATAGAGACCTAAAGCAAATCCTTCAGGCCTATGTTAGTAAGAAGCACACCGTTTGGGATGTGCACCTGCAAAAGTTCGCCTTAGCACTTCGAAGCAGAGTGCACGAAGCAACTCAGGTCACACCAGCAATACTCAACCTAGGATTGAGTCGCTGGAAGAATCCGAAGACAAACCATCTACGTCTAAAAATTTTCCGAGAGGAGCCAGAAGACCAGGCCACACCAAACCGAATGACCTTGAGACCTCGGAGAGCCACCAACTACAGAATAATAGCTGGATTCTAATTACTGGATATAGAATAAGAAATACCAAATTAGTTTGGTAGTCATCTTCGTAGTTAAGGCATAATCGTAGTAGTAAGACTACTTAGATATGTCTCCAAATAACACCAAATAGCTGAATAGTATGACTATTTAGCTCCAAACCGAGTGGTATGACCACTTGGCATCTGAGTGGTATGACCACTTAGAATCAAACTGAGTAGTATGACTACTTAGTCCTCATTCAGGAAAGCTTACTGCTTACTGCATGCATGGCAGTCAATTAGACCTAACTTACAACATAACTAGCCCCTAACCAACCCCTTCAACCTCACAAAAATCACATCAAAATACCGTTCATTGCTCATCATCAACAAAGCATCAAAATCACCCAACATCTGATAATGATCGTCGGTAGAGTATTAATTTGAGTTTGAAGGTGTTTTCAGCAGAACAATATAAAAACGAGATTTTATGGCATTCGTAAGCCAAACCGATGTTGTTCGCTTAATTGTGTTATGAAACATCTAGGAAATTATCTAACTGCATTTTAAAATCATAATTCGAACCTTTTGATTTGAACATGTCTAAAACTCACAGTAAGATATCAAAATTTGGCATGCTGTATTAGATGAAAAGCATTATTTCACATAGAACATTGTTCATACATGCATCTTAATATATAGCTTTCATTTATGCATACACCTAATTTCATCCACAACAATATGTACAGTATGATAGTATTTAAATAGCAACAATTAAATGATGGTGTTCCTAACTATTTAATGAATTAATAAATGACTAATTTCTGATGAAGTCGCAGGGAGAATAAAATGCGCTACTCCATAAGTGAATAGCTAAGATTTTTGGGCACCTCAGGGCATAATTTACGTTCATATATCCCACTACATACCAATTTCATGTTTGATCGCCAGATCACCTAATTATTTACCAAAGTACCTGGGTGACCTGCTTGCAGGCACCCAGTAATAATCATAGTTAGAACTCATTTTGCTGTACTATGGCATGCTATGCTATCACTTATGCTATATTTTCTCTACAGCTTTTCACCTATTAACAGACGGACACGCGGACCGATAAAAATGCTCGCAACATACAGTCACCATATTATGTATATAATATAATGTAATTTGTGGAAAATAAATCATTCAACTACTGTAAATTAAAAATTAACTAGAATATAAAATCTAAATTATACCTATATTACATTGTTGAGTTAATATTTGTGTCATCGTGCTGTTTTGTTACACAAAATTCAATCTGCCGTAATCTTGCTGCTTGGCTTATACTGAAGAAAGGCTTATACTAGTTTTATAAAGAACTCTATATCATATACCTTTGTAAAAACCTAATTGTTGTCCAGAAGGAATCCAGCTTCAAAAATAACTTCGCGAAATCCAGGGATGACTGACCATTACGTTAAGGTCTCGACGGAATGCGCCTTTCATGCGTTGTCTTCTACTGGTCTCTCCCTCCACTCCAGTAGGTCATCAACCGGAATGAAGTGGGAGTTTCTTCCACCTCGTTGTCACATGTTGTCCCCCCCTGTCCATCAATGGCTGTTTCCGGTGATTACTATAAGTTTCAGAAAACAACATAGTAAGGTATTAAATAAGGCTGGCGAAATTTCTTGATATTATTACAACACCCATTAAATACACGAGTAGTTTCAGATAGAGTTAAAAAAATGTAGCAATTGATTTGGCGCAGTTTAATACCTTTTGAACAGGGGATGTCTTTGCTCGTCGTCTCCTTCTCCCGTTATCCACTTGGACCTACAGAATCCCCATTTTTCATTGAGTTGCACCAAACATAAAATATTAAGACGCATTCCATAATTCAAGATAACCATTATACCATTCAATACTAAATGCATACTTCAATTTCAATGCAAAGTAATATTAGCATAATGTTTCTAAAATTATATTTCATTTCATATGTAATTACCTCTTGATGACTCAATACTCATAGCCAATTGTTTTAAATTATCCAGATCCCAATGTAGTTCGATCCTCGGAATTCTTGCGTCTGGCGTCTGCTCGCCATCCCTTGATTGAGCTGCACATGAAAATATTTTTTTAAACAACTCATCAACCTTTAATCAAATCACGACTGGGAGACCACGAAAACATCAAATTCAAATGCGCAATTGAATTGAAACTCGATTCCATCTTTTATCAAATGATGAATCTAGTCTAGGCTTACATTATTATTTCCCCGAAATCTCCTTCCGATAATTTCCCGTTATGCAACCATTAATCAAATCTAACTGGGCACTTTGACTTCCACCTCTTACGATGTTGAATTGATCCAACATGCAACATCATCCTCATCACCTCCTACACCGCCATCTTCCCCTTATAATGACTTCTGATATCTTCACAACGAGGTCATGGTCATGGGACATCATGGCCATCATGAATAGGATTTTCCTACACCACTCCGTCACTGAAAGCTTTTCATCTTCTTCCAGCAACTTCAAGCTCTCGAGCACCTCAGGATTGAAAATGCTATTTTTTTCAACAAAAAACGAAAGATTTAACAGACAACTTTAATATGATTAAAATTCTTCACTAAAAATGTATGAGCAAATGAAACAAAAAAGTAAAACAAGAAAGCTAACCGTATATGTAGAGGAGTTTAAGATATCTTTTGAGGATGACATTCTTTTTACTTTTGGAGGTCTCCTCCTAACCTCCTCCTAACGATCCTTCGGAATGATTTTTTCATGAATCCCATTGGCTTGCACCTGCACCTGAAATCCAATTAAAACATATATACATCATATCATTCAATCAAGTTCACTGTTAAATACTATAATATCCTATATGGATGATGGGGGAAACTATACATTTTTGGATCACATTTATTCATTATTATACCTCTTGGTGACTCACCTGACAACTCTGATTACTGAAGATAACCCTCTGCAGTTTTAATTTTTTCATAATGGTTTCCTTCTCGGTTTCTAGTTCCTTATTGCTTGACCATTATTATTCGGACTTAAAAGCATTCACCTGAAGGAAATTTTATAAGAAAACGTCATTTTAGTTTAAAACCTTTGAGTGACAGAATCCCTGATGACTAGGACGGATCACTGATAGCATAGCAAGTATAATCAAGAAATAGTGTGTATACATTCAACATTTCATAAAGCTTCGAGGTCCCATGATTATTTTTTAATATGGAACTATTAATTACGAAAGGCTTACATTCATTATATTCAACACCTCATTTCCTTCCTCCCTCCGCGGCCACGTCCCCTTGCGTTTCCTTCGATAAATCCATAATCTGCATGGTATGACGAATGAGATCATATTTCACATTTCCCGACACAACTCCAAATATTAAATAAAACTTCTCCTCCACTATACTATTATTACTCACTAAGTGCTTTCAAAACGCCTCGATATAAATTTAATGGTGAATGAGAGGATTAGCTAGACGAATGTGGCCCATCTCCAATCACTCTCAACTTTAAATTCTACATTGAAAAATTCACCAAAACCAGTCTGCTATGATATGATGAGGTTGGAGAGGTGTGATTGTGATTTCACCCACGAGGCTTAATTAATAAATATAATGTTGATTGCATGAATCATGCTACTGCCACCACAGCACAGCACGTTGTGCTTGAGTGCCCGTGAGCTTTTTCCTCATATGTCCATATCCGCCCCCTGCCTGCCTGTGCTCACTGCACACTGTGGTCCAGCTCCAGCTCCAGCGTGCACCAGCACCAGCATCAGGTCCATTCCATGCAGTCCAAAAGATCAAGCAGTAGCCGGATTCCCGCTGCTGGAAAAAAATGTGGAACAAAGAGCTACTGCTTGGGTGGGCATTCCAGTACCATTCCAGTCCTTCACGAAATGGTCAGAACTCCAGACTCAAAAATACCATTTACAAAAATATTTTGATATACTGGTGACAAGTAGAAGATATGCGATGCATCATGCATGCACTGGATTCAATAATTTAAACCTTGCAAACATTAACCGTTGACGCTAATTTAGTTTGCTAATTATCTTAAATAGACACTCTGGTAACAATCAGCGTTGAAGAAGAAGGCAATCAGAAAATTACGTGATAAAACAACGACGTCGCAATTTACAAATAATGTTGAACGAAGAAACATGACGCAACAAATTATAGAGGCTACAGAATCTTTTATTTACGACAATTATATCATTTTAGTCTACATCAATGAACCCTCATAACATAACACCACTAAAATCATTTTGTAGTTGTACTTCTAAATTGCTAATACTCGTAACATGAAATACACAATCCATTTGTCAAAATTAGATAGAACAGATGGAATGGATTTTCTGAAGAACATAAAAAGGCACTAGCAAAATTAAGTGAGACCGCATAGTAGATTTGATGAATATCTACTACTTGGCATTAGAGTAGAATTTCAAACTGCGATCCATAGAAACGGAAGCGATCCACTCAGCGTCTGGTCCAAACCGGACTCCGGTAGCCGTCGCAGTGTGTTCACTGAAAATAGCTATTTCGTTCCAGGACTTGCAAGCAAACACTCTACAAATATTAAATATATTACAACAATCGTTATTATTTAAGAAAAAGAAGGCCCAAGTTTAAAAAAGTATTCGTTCCTTATTTACGACACCTACCGGACGTCATTTCCAGACAGAGCTAAATAAGTGCCACTGTTATCAAACGCCACATCCGTGATGCTGAATCCATCCTCCATTTGAATTGTCTTAATGTTTTTCAGTTTCCTCAAATCCCACAATTTAACGGAGGAGTCTTCGGCAGCTGTTGCTAAATAGTAGCCATTTTCAGAGAAAGCGATAGATGTGACTGGACCCTGATGACCTCTGAAGGTAGCAGCACTCTCTTGATTCTTCAAATCCCAGATCTTCACCTCCGCTGATCCAGTTCCAGTAGCAAAGATGAGTCCATCGGGATGAAATTGGGCGGATGTAAGGGGATTCTCTTCATCGCCCAACTACAAAATAAAGTAATATAGCCCACCCATCAATTAATTATGCCAGTGTCACTTTACTCGTATAAATCCCTGTTGACTGGAGAACTCAAGCAAGTCGCCAAGAAGGTACGCAGCCCGTCACGTACCACTTTCGCATAAATTGTCCCAGTAATTAAATCCACAAATGACCAATGCTTGTCCATCGACGACAGCAGTAGGTAGTCCCCTGTTGGGTGCAGCGATAATCCTGTGATTGGTCCATCATGGGTGCCAACTTGCTGAATGCAATGGGCAGTTGGAACATGCCAGATTCTAGCCGTTGAGTCCATTGAGCCACTCATCACCAGTTGCTCCACGGGATGACAAACAACGCTCAAAATTTTCTTGGTGTGACCCTTGAAGGAAGTCACAATTTGTTTTTTGCTCTTGCTAAATATGGAAACCAACTTGTCGTTCCCTCCAGTGACAACCAAGTCGTTGCTAACATCAAGACACAGAATCCCTGGAGAACTAGCACTGTGCAATCCCTGCAATCCAACAAAATATATTTTACCTATTCCTAGCATCCGTAATTACTTAATTTGTACGAGTCACCGAGTGCCCACATTTTCGAACGGCTCTTATAATTCCATATTCCATTTACCTTATAAGATGCCCCGGCCTTGTATTCCTTGATGTCATCCGCTGACGCCAAGTTTGGAGGGATGACTTTCCCCTTCCGCTTCCTCTCTCGAGTAAGCTCTCCTGCAGTTTCCTCCAGTTTTTGATGAAGTTCTTGGCTAAACCCGACTGGTCCATCATCAGCAAGAAGAGGCTCGGCAACCTGTTGAGGTTTCAAAACAGTAAGAGCATCCTTGGCGTCACTAGCCTCCTTCATTAAGCGAGCAATCACACGACATGCAGCATCATGTTGATACAAGGCATGGGATAACTCCTTTCTTGCAGTATCCAGCTGTTGCTTCATAGTGAAACTATATTTACAACAAAAAAAATAAACGCCAATTTTTATTTTTGTTAAAGTCTCCTTTCACCTGTCACCTGGTGACAATGACAATTGTCAACTAAATACATATTTTTTCAGTCAAACTGTATTTAAACATTTAATCCGATTTTTACTACCTGCCCAACATGATAGCATCCCACTCATCCTGCAATCCCTTCAAAATCCCTGGAATGCTGGTAGCTGTCGGAGCCTTGGGTTTGACGAACGCCGGAACCTTCAGCTCAACCAGCTGAGCAGCCGCTAAAGGTTCCCCATTGACGGGATCCTTGCCCCCATTCTCCTGGAGCGCCTTTTCCACCAGACGCCTCTCAAACAGGGCTCCAGACACGGGAGAAACTACTGGAGTTTCCGGGACCTCGTTCGATACTGAAAGCAAAAAAACAAAACCACATAATTTTTAACATTATTTAAAGCTAATTTAAATAGACTCAAAATAGATTATATATTTATTTTCAATTTTTACCAACTAAAACTGACTGATTGATGACTTACGGGCACAAACAAATGCCATTTTTATTTCCAATTTTTCTTCTTCAAACCTTGATTGAGCACCACTTGATTGATTTACTTCCAATTCCAACTCTGTTGAGCGTTGGTTGACTGTGACTACTGACTATACTGTAGTACTGTTGACTGTCCTGCCTGATCCTAGAGATTCAAATTTTAAAACAAAAAGAAATGGTTACAAAAATTCAATCTAAACAAAGGAAGGTATTAATGTAATTAATTAAGAAACTCCTCGTCACACTCGGCGGTCTAAAATAACCAAAACTGGAATTAAAGAAAAAAAAGAGTAAGATTTCTTCTGGATTCCCAATAATAATTCAGCGCAAACAAACAAAAAACAAACTAAAAAAAAAACAGCCTGATTCCGTCCTCATCCACGTTCTCCCAAACAAATTCCCAACTCACAATCACAACACAACTGACTGTTGGTCGTCACTCGTCACAATCGCAAGCAAAACAAATTACATGCATTCATTCATATTCATATTAATCATATTACATGCAAAACGAAAAAAGGTTGAATTGAATGAGTGAAGGTTGAGGTTGCAGTTCGAGTCAGTTTTTTTAGTCTTCTTCAGTCTTCATCCAAAAAAACCCTTTGGTTTATTACGCTGCCGTTGACATCAAGTGCATAATATAATGTTTCACTTGGTTCTTATGTACTTTTGGCTTTTGCTACTTCTCTGTTTGATAGTAACTTATAACATAACAGTCATTTATGCTAAATGATCTTTTGTTTAAACAATATTCGGCTCAATTGGCCCCGAGGGTCGCATGGCCTGCACGAGCGGACTACTTAGTCCGGACTACAACTTGTATGACTTTCTAAC
Organism: Dicranocentrus wangi; assembly: GCA_036850665.1. NCBI lineage: Eukaryota > Metazoa > Arthropoda > Collembola > Entomobryomorpha > Entomobryidae > Dicranocentrus > Dicranocentrus wangi. Next base: position 3,785 of record JAANSN010001751.1, on the reverse strand, counting down.
TTCATTCATTATAACATGAGAATAACTCTGTACTCTGTAGGTCATAGGTGTGGGTGGACTATGTATAAAAAATATAATATGAATAACTTGATTGAGAAAGTCCTGAGTGAGTAGAGTAATTCCGATGGATTGCGGAGAAGGAACCGTTTTTCTTGTTATTACAGCAGGCTGCATATAGTGCATATGCATGCAGGATCGTCGTCAGTCGTCACCCCGACCGAAAAAGTTCAAAATATCAAGAATAAACCAAAAGCTAATGTAAAACAAAATACCATTTCATATATGTAAAACCTGTACATCATGCGAAATTAGTTGGAAAGCATAGTATTGGTATTGGTATGAAAGTTTTTACACTTGCCAAAATCCAGCCCAAAGTGGCCAAGTGCCTTATTTAAAAATGAATGTTAAGCTAGCTACTTACGCCATCGTCGATGAATTCTTTATATAGTTTTTGTCACATAACTTGAAGGACACGATTCAGGAGGGGTTTCGTAAGGCTATTAATATTAAAGTACATGGTTAGAGTTTTCTTAGATAATATCTGTGACATGACCAAATTCTGCGAGTACAGGTTTTATAACGCACCTTAATATTTTTTTTACTAATACTGGAGTTACATATACTCTGATCATGTTAGATATTAACGCGCGCTTGTCACGTTCTCAAAGTCCTATTCAATTTTATTGACTTCAGCTCAGAAAATATAAGCAAAATCTAAAATAAGTGTAAACGCAAAGTATTCATCCTTCTCCTTCTACTAAGAAAACTTGAACAATTTCACGAGAATGTGGCCCATATTATATTACAGGAATACTCTTCCTGAAATTACAGAAAAAGTGTTCGTTGCGATATGCAAAAACATGTGGACATTTCAGTTTCTCTATAAAAATGAAATGGAAAAATGTTATCGGATTCTCGATTTTTCGAAGAGACTCGGATTTTTATAATACATGACAAGAAACACGAACACGACTTTTCTACTTGAAACGCCTTCTTTTACATAAAAGTATAAAGGTCCAAAACTTAAAATAGCATTTCTCAGCGAAACGAAAAAAGAGTTTGTCACATTCCTCAGGCAGCTGGAATGAGCTATACCTGTAAGGATAATGGGATTTTAATTAAGGTGAAAATCCCCCTCCCTCCACCATGTTAACTGATAATAGCAAACAAATGGTGGCATTTCGCCTGGCCATCGCAAAATACACAGGCATTTGCCACATTCACTGGGATGTTAGCAGAAACGAGGCTGTGCTTAGTCCCAACTATTCCTATTGGAACTTGTGCTTGCTAGATTACGGAGGAAGGGCGCTGGTTCTCCAGGCTCTGTCCCTGATTTACTTCAAAACAGTCTGGGAGCCATTGCCGGATGAGTCATCAAATGGAGCCGAGAACAACAACACCCTCACAGTTGTATTATTCTGCGGAATTATTGTCGTCGTCAGCTACTGTCTAATCATATCTGCACATTTTAATCACGTGAGAAAGGAAATTGTTGTCATGATCAATGGCTGTATCCAGCTAGACGACAAAATCAAAGGTACACCTTAAAGCATAGCATTGTTTCATGTTATAAACGCCGACAAGCACTAACATTTTTTTTTCATTTCCTTTCAGACCATTTTCGTCGAAAGGACGCCACCCGAGCGAGCCTTGAAGAAGCACTACTCACATCTAAGAAATACGAGCCGCTCTACCTTCTCACCGTTCTCTTTTGCACAATCGCCCCAACCGTCGCGGGTCTCTTTATCTTTCACCCTGACGATCTCTTGCGCAACACTCTCTACCAGTTTGAGATCCAAGTATCCCCTTTCTCTCTCCAGAGCTGGATGTTTTGCGGGTGCTACGGAGGGGCCGCCTTGGTCGTGGCAACAACTTTCGCCATCTTGGTTTTCCTGGTACTGATGGTGGTAAATGTGTGTGTCCAATGGACGCATGTGGTGCGTCCCACGAGGGTCCACTCTCCAGGTAAGTGTTCCACCGAGATGATGGGTGTGCTGGAATTTCGAGAGGTCGTATGGGTGTACCGATGTCACCAGATTCTGTGTGCACACTTAAATCGGATAACGGCAAATGTCAAACTCGCCCTTCACTTTGCGGTAATCGAGGGTCTACTAATTGTGTCAGCCTATGGTCTTATTGGCCATTTTACCACTTTGGTGGAGAATGGGGAATTTGAGTATTTGGGTATAGGCATTGCGACAGCCGCTGCATCCATATTGGTTGCAAAGGCAGAGTGCATGTTTGTTGGTAGAATGATTGAGCAGTCAGGCCATCTAAGGAATCGTCTCATTAAACTGACTAGGGGCAGCCAAGAGCTAAGCAAAACGGCCCACTCATTTCGACTTATTGAGGCTCAAACCACGTATCCATTCTTCTCCTTGAGTCATGACACATTCTTTGAATTTCTGGATGTGAGCGTGAACCAAGTAGTCGCCTTGCTTTGTCTCCATGTTTAGCTGCTTTCAATGATCGATTTCAGTGTTATTTGATTATTATGTGCCATGTGTACATGGTACATTATAAAAACAGGACAAAAAATTTTGGGAGTGGGTAAATGTCTGTCCCGTGTATCTGGATATCTGGATCTCTGGATATCTGGATCTCTGGATATCTGTCTGTCCGCGCTATAACGCCAGTATGCTTCAGCCGATTGACGCCAAAGTAGACATGCACGTTCATTGGCTACTAAGGAGGAACCCTATTAAGTTTGAGCCAAATCGGTCAAAGGTCAACCAAATTCAAAAATATGTCAATATTACAAAATATTGAATTCTGATCATGCCAATGCATAAAGGAAGACAAACGAAGATAACTGAGTAACTTGACCTACGTTACAGGTCAAAGGTCAATCAAACAAAATATTATATTTTCTAATCTAATTGCATTTCTTGAATTCTGACAACGCCAATAGATGACTAAAGATAGAAGAAGATAACTGACTACTTTACCTAGGTCAGAGGTCAAAGGTCAATCCTAACAAAACGTCATATATACCAAAGTTAATGATATTTACTGAATTTTGATAACGACCATAGATAATTAAAATAACAAAAGAATTGAACAATTTGACCTTTGACCTCCTTGTAAATGGCACATCACTAATCTGATTACAGATTTTATTTAATATTCTCAAAGGCAATAAAAGTTTGGCTTTGGCAGAAACAAGGCAGAACAACATGATGGCTGCTATAGTTTTTTCATGAGTTTTTGTGGCCGAAGCAGAAAGAATATATGCAACATGGCAAAACCTTCTAATTAATTATTAAAAGGTTCGGCAAATTTCCCCTTCCTCCCATCAGTCTTTCGTGACGACGAGCCGCACAGTGCAATTCCAACTCTTCATCAAGATACGATACATATTATATATCACTCCAATACTTAATTTGAAACTGGCCATCATTCACAAAATGCTGATTCAACTCGGGGTGAACGAGAGCCTAGCCAAATCCCACGACGTGGCCCGCAGGATTCCTGGCAGTATAGTTGCGTGGAACGGGAGCAGGTATGAGGTGGTGCTCGAAAGCAAGTCTCAAGCAAAACTTTGGGCTGCGTTTACTGCCGCTGGCGGATGCTTTTATGGGCTGAATGCATGGACGGCGTGGAGTTTAGGTGACTTGGGAATGAGTATTCTTTGTGGAGTCATTTCCTTTGGAGCAGTTGTGGTTTCCGCCTCGTCACTCTCTTTCCGAGAGAATGCGGCGGACTGTGCCGCATTTCTCAATGGACTCCTTTGCCTCGCCAGTGATTGGAGGAAAGGTGAGTGGACTCATTATAAAATTGTAATC
>JAANSN010001750.1:0-30042 GCA_036850665.1 Dicranocentrus wangi | reverse complement strand
TCATCCATATCACTGCACAGCAGTACACCCAGGCGGCTCGATCGGAGCTCATGAGCTCTCAGCTCATCGGATATTTTCAGAGACATTCTCACTCCACCTCAGCCACTCATTGACTGAGATGGTATACGACTGGCGAAGGTGTGTGTGCCAGGAGCTGGTAGCTGCTGTTGTATGAATGCGACTCAAATCGTATCTCATTTTAGTAAACACTGCATGCCCGTGTTAATCCCGTATCGATGCAGTAGGTATTAGAAAACCAAGTACACACACAGCAGCAACCTGACTGAACCTTATACATATAACATTTTTGTTATGTAATGTGAAGACCCTTAACATGAACACGTCCAGGCTTGATAATGAATCAGGATTCTCAGTCAGTTTTTCTTTGTGAAGGAAAAAAATAATTATCACGGAAAAATATAACATTTATACATACGCACCACGGCCACCTCTTTTTTTCTTAATCTCATATGCATGCATAGCATAAGTGGATACGAAATTGGATTGCATTAAGCCCTATTTTTATGACAAGAAAATGGAAAAAAGAAGAAACTGTGATAGGCATTGAGCTCCTTTTTCTTTTACACGCTAATATGCTCCTTTGATCTATATCAGCGAAAGGGTAGGATCAATCTGTACAACACTTTATGCATAATAAAAAATGTGTAAATGCGATCATCTTAGAAACACTAGTGATCCTTGCACATACATATAGTTAACTTGCACATTTTATACGAGGGATAATATGGTATGAGGATGTATGTATGAAATGTGTATGAGCAGCAGTATCTAGGTAAAATGTGTATAAGGAGCTTGAAACACGCGTAAATAGGTGTACGCATCCTCCCCGTATTACCTAATGAAAAGTGCATTTGCAGTCTGTAGGAAAGTCTTTCCCGAGTAGGAAAAAAAGTCTTCCTTATGCACTCTGGGATAGCAGCACTCAGCCAGCACACTACTACCTGGGATATGAATACCTTCACATTTTTTCTGCCCTCTACAGTGCATATCACCGCGAATTAAAAAAGAGAGTCCAGAAAAAGGTGAAATTTTTTCCGACCATGCCAACACACAACCCAACTGATAGAGGCAAAGGCTCGTCTACTCTGATCCTGAACACAGAGAGCTGATCCCGATCCTAAATTGACTGTAAGCGACAGAAAGAGAGAGCACTATAATTTTTATCAGACTGAGAGCAACACGAGAAAAAGAGGAAAATCAAATACAAAGAAAAAAAGAACCGGTTTCTATAGATAGAAAAAGAGCAAAAGAAGGCTTGCTATCTCAAAAAAAGATTTTTTTTCAGAAGGCAATATACACACACATAGCATCAGAGTAATCCGAATCCCCTCTCACGTCGCTTGTCCACGCACAGAGAGAAGCCCATTGTCCATGCAGGCACGTTGTAATTTTTTTACTTCTTTGAGACTGCATTGGACAAACCAACGTTTTGGGCAGAGGGAGTATTTTTTTCTTCTTCAATGCAAATTAGCTTAGGCCACTGTCCATTTTTATGAAGTTGATTTTCTATTGAGAAAAAAAAATGAAGGCAGCAGGTCTGACTCTGCCCCTGTTTTAAAATATGTGATTAAGTATGCAATAACCAAAAAGTATATTTTTTACCGGTTTTTTTCCTCACACCTGAGCTCTCTCAAATGTCAACTTTTTTTATCGAAAATATATAAAGTATTAAAGGAACCCTAACCGGCTTTGTATAATAAACAAGTGGAGTTGTGGTTTCGGGTGCATCTAGTTTTTTTACGCAAAAAAGCAACCTGAGTGAACTAAAGTGAATGTGCATGTTGCATCTCACCAAAAAAAACTGGACGTGTATCAATAAGTCAAGTGCTACTGTTCCTTGTTTGTGATGCAACTTTATTTTATTCCTGTAAATGGCCCATTAGAGCACCATTAGCGGGTTTTAATGTCAAGTGACCATTAGCATAACTGAAGTTTTGTGACCATATATCTCAGGGGGAGTAGGTGTGACAATTTGTTTTGTCTTAGGTTACCCTCGACAGTGTTACGGTAGGAGTGCACATTTTTTTGCAAAAACTTTTTGTGATATTTTTTATTATTGAGGGAAAAAGGCAAAGCAATCCACGTGAAAATCGAAAGAGTCAAGAGGATCACATCAAATTGCATCAATCCGTTTGGGCTTTGATGCTGTGTAAGTTCTCATATTGTTTTATTGCCCTTTTTTGGTATTTCAGATCTTTGAGCTTCCTTATTGCAACGCAACGTTCCTCTTCTGTCATGCATGCATCAACAGTAGTATGTAGCAGTTGTTATTTAGTCAAATTATTTATCAAATGCCGAACTTTTCTCATCAATATACACATCTTCTTGAGCTGAGCAGCCTGGGAAATAGCGAGCGCTCCGAGTCGGAGTGGGTATACTTAAGTGTAATTTTTTGTGGTTACGAACCATGTAGGAAAATAGGATGCACTAAAGTGTGATTTCAAAAACATTGCTAATGAATTCAACGATGTGAACAGTGTGTAGTACTTGGGTTTTGCTGGTTTTGCAAAACTGCTTTTTAATTCTACTCCGCACGGAGGAAAATGCACGTGAAATTTGGTTGGTCAGGTAGCCCCACACTACAATACACCGTGACCAAGCGAGCAGGCATCTAGCTCTAGACCTATGATGGTATAGCTATATTAGCAACGATACGGATCTCCTCGAAATTATCTAAAACGAGATGTAGATTGTTAGGACGATCTTTCAAAAAGTTTATAAAAAGCGTTATGTAAGGAACGTATCTATCCATTTTAAATTGACGTGCATATATTGAGTGAAACTCTCAATGTTTTTTTTGCACCCTCGTTCCTTGACCTGCTCCGTAAAAACGGAAATGGAAGGAGTTGAAATAAGTGTTGAGGCTATATAGATACAAAATGAGTGAAACACTGAAAAAATAAAAAAAGTGATCTGAGAACGTAGTAAACACATTGTATACAAGCAACTATCCACGTAAGTGCGTAAAGCTACACTTATTCCCGTCAGAGGAGCATAACCCATTATAGAGCACTGTGTCTCATCAAAATGGGCATTTGAGCTCATAACTTATTCCACGATTATAATAATCCTGCAATAAAACAATCTAAAGCAGTTTCCCTGTAAAATTGTTGTCCAACCAGAGCCACTGCTACGACCAGGGAGCAGCTAGAGCAGGGATATTTAGAGCAAAGTTGAGACGCCTCAGAGTGTGGTAATATTATGGAAATTGATCGTTTTCTTCAACCAAAAAAACATTCTGGGCTGGAATGATAGGAGCAGGAGCGAGTTGAGCTAAAACAAAGAAAAAAAACTACTCTGTGGGTGAAAAGAACGTGAGCTGAGTACATTATTAGTCCACACAAACAAAAAAGAACATTTTCTTGAGGTTGATTCGACATAACCCCCGTCCGTCCGTCCCGTCCGTATGGAGATGGCATACTTAGCATAATACGACTGCACTGTTGCATCAAAACAATGTTGTTGCGTTGTGGAGCATTGATGAAAATAAGTTTTGATGGTGCAGGCCCAGAAGAATTACCAAAGCCTACGTCAACATCATCTCACTTTCCTCCGTGTCCAGTTGGGATAATATTGTAATCATGTATTATTACCGAGTCCAGTCGGGCTGCCCAGGTCTTCCAAATAAAAAAACGGTATGAGTGTACCAGCTCAGCTTCAACTTCAAACTAGGTTTTGTTATGGAGCTGTAATTGAGTCTTATAGTGGGTGCGAGGACGAGCGAGTGTGTATATTTCTCAGCACAGCAGGCAGTGTCCATTCATGAGGCGGCTAGTGAGCTTTATATATATATATACAGATACCAAATCCGTTAGAGGTCTTGTTCCGCTACCAGACTAAAAACATTTTCTTCATTGACTTCCGTTATGAAAACGTGAGCCCGAAATGCACCTACCTACTTATTTACTATGCCATAAATGGTTCTTATGAACTTGTCACGAAACTGTTGATTCCAGATCTCTTATCCTTCAAAATAGCCTTGATCCTTATCAAGCATATTTTCGGTAGTGCTATTTAAGTTTTCAAAAACCGGCTGTTCATTTTTCATATAAAGAATCAACTCCAGAGGAAAAAATGGATTTTTTCTTCATTATTTAAAATATGGATGAATACGGAACGGACCGGGAATGAGAGCAAACTTAAAAGTTTAAATGTTTGCTTTCGTGTTGTTGTGTCGTCCTCCACATCCACCAACCATATATTGTCAGCCATCGCTACATAATTCATTCCGCTTTTGAGCAAACACAGGGAATTTTATATTTTAATTTTTTTCCTTTGTTTAATAATAGTTGTTTTTTCGGTAATAAAGTTCGGGTTGGGTGGATATTGAAAATTAGATGAAAATGTGAGCGTCCATTTTTTTTTCAAACTGTCAGATTAGCTATGCATATGTTCCATCCGGGGAAAAAAGCGATTGGTTGTCAGTTGTTGGGAGAAGGGCTACTACATAAAGTATGCATATACATGCGTTTATTCATATACGAGTTTCAATCCAACTGTCTGAAAACAAAATAAAGATGACCGGAAAAAAATACAAGTATTTTTTATTACATATATACTCCAATATTCCATTTACTATCATGAATGTATGGGGGAAAATAGGGGAGAGCAGAATATTGCACACGATATCTATCTCCACTCTCAACTGACTGCTGTGCTGTGAAAAAATATGGTAATAACTTGCCCTCCTCGCTGCGTATTGTGTATGTTTCGGGGAGGAAAAGACTTGTGGAGACGGAGAGTGGGAGCACACAGAGTCTCTGCCACCGTGATGTACACAAGGAGAGACATGGCGTGGTACTAAAGTGGTAGTCAGATGTGGAGTGAGATCCCGGGTCCGGGTTTCAGAAAAGCGGGGTGGTAAAAAGAAACTAGGGAGGAGGGATTCTTATCCTGGGAAACGCCGGCGCTCCAACTTTTATACCCGAGACTAGGAAAACTTTCACTCGTTTCTTACAGAGTTCTCTCTATGCTTGACTCACTTGGAGGCGGACAATACACAATACACAAGTGTTGTCCAATATATATATAGCGGTATATAGAGGGAAAAAAATTTTGTTCCAAAAAGACCTCTCTCCCATATAGTCAATGTTTTTCGGTGATGGGGACGACGGTTATTATGGCCCTATATATCCTCATAATACTTTGGGAATGGAAGAAAAAGCTGGAAAAAGCTCCTTACAGTTGAAAACGGTAAGAGGCACGGTAATTCTGAACCGTGCCCGTCTTTTTTTCTCTCCTCTTTCCCTATTCCACACTGTGCCTTCACTTATTCCGGGTTTAGAAAATTTTCCCTCTTTTCTCGGACAGCTTATAGGGAAGGGAGAAGGGGATACGGGAAAAGAGTGGAGTGTTGGTTGTTGTATGTCGTCGTGCACTATTATATATACTTTGCCATGTCTTCCCTGGGCCGTAAGAATGCACAGCTCCCGAATCTTTTCTCCAGCAGTTCCTCAAACCAAAGAATTCTGGAGAGAGTAAAGACAGGCATCGTCTCCGTCTTCGGGTTCACTACGGCATGTCTATTCAGTCATCCCGGATCTACGACTTTTCTCTCTCTCGAAGCAAGCAAGGAAAGTAGGTGCGTTTTTTTTCTCGGTGGAAACCCGAAAGAAACTGACAAGTCTCAAGTTTCCCCTTTTTTAACATTTTTTTTCGCCAGTGGAAACAGCTCTGACTCAAGCCTCTTATTCTCACTCTGGTGCATCATATGGTAAAACTTGAAAAGGTTGGAAAAGGGAATTCACTCGCGGAGTGCAATACGATTAGTGAGTCTTTGAAAAGGAAACCGATTTCAGCAAGAGGGCCTTTTTGCTCGATCTTCTTGGGTTTGGTGAAAATGTTATTCATCTCCAGTCATCAGTTAGATAACTAGTCAACAGCGAAAAAGTAGTGTCAAAAAGGCTGTGCAACCTGCCATTCAGTATTACTTGCCAGCTATGTTACCTGTCTAATTTGAGTGAACTTGTTCCTGTTTACAAATTATGTAGTTGACAGAACATTTAGAAAAATATTAGGTCTTCTTCATCTGCATTACCGATCCTAGTCAGTTGTAAAACAATCTAGTCGAAATACTGAAAGTGATAACTGTCAACGACTTTAGCTATTCTTCGAAATTATCCATACAAAAAATTGTTGGAAAATTTTTGTCTTGTGAGAACCTGTTGGACCTGCTTTGCGGGTCCGTTTTGAATATTCCAAGCTGCGTCAAAAGATTTCGGCGAGGCCAGTCATGACCTCGTCTGCACAAATGCACCCACTGTTTGCAGCCTTCGCGGCTGCATCAGGAAACGTCAGTAATCTCAGTGGGAGTGGGACAGGGACTGGCAACTCCAGCTCTTCGGGGACATTCCCCTCCACCACGAGTCTGAGTATAAGTCCATCCGGAGCCAGTTCCACTAGTAACCACCTCAGCAGCGGCAACAACAACAACAACACTCCAAACACAAACAGTCCCTCTGGGTCACCTGGTCTCTTTGGACTGGGTCTTGGAAACGTGACAATCACACCCGTAGTCACCAGCTCCAACGCGCTATCAACACCATCCACCTCAGCACAAATAATGCAGCAACAACAATCATTGGTGCCAACGACGTCAGTCTCTGGATCCGCAACTTCGTCACCCCAATCCTCCGTGTCGGCACAAGCTGCCGCGGCAGCGGCACTGGCGCTAGCGTTGTCCAATGTCAAAAGCGACCCAGGCTCGGAGTGCGATGAGCACGAGGAGGAAGAGCCAGAGTCCCCTCCACCCTCCCCCGGCTCCCCTCCTGGTAGTCCGGAGGCTTCCTCCGCGATCCCAATTTCCCTCCCGATGTCACTCCCCATGGCAGTGTCCCTCGCAAACAGTGTAGTTAGCGCCAACGGGGGGAGTTCCTCCTCCAATGCCCTCTCCCTCGCTGCCCAACAGCAACAACAACTCCGGGCCCTGGCAACTGGTTTGACAACCGCGATGGCTGCAGCTGCCTCCCAAAATAACAACCCGAGCATGGTCGCGGCCGCGGCTGCAGCCTCGAAGCTAATGGAAATGTCACCAATTGATGATCTCGTGATGACGGAGGTGACACAGCGACTTTTAAAGATGAACCAAGAGTTGTGGCAGCAAGGAGTCGCGAATGCGGCTGCAGCAGCTGCCGCCACAGCACAGAACAGTGCTGGCTCACCACCCAGCAATCCGCCACCGACCTCATCTTCTTCTGGCTCAGGAGTGCCAAATAATTCCTGTTCTTCCAATAGCTCATCTTCCCTGAACACTTCATCGGGTTCGGGCAGTGGGCATGGGCATGGTCACTCTGCGGCTACTAGTACGAGTAGTCCGGCTCCTGGTGGACATGCGGGAGTTAATGTGGTGGCTAATTCTCCTGGAGGAATTCCCTCTGCAGCTTCAGCAGCTGTGGCTGCTGCTGCAGCTCTCAACGCTCTCAATGCTGGTCAGCAGCAGGTCAATGAGATCAAACTGGCAGAGAAATTAGTCAACGAACTGGCTTTACAGGTTAAGATCAAATTACAACCTTCCAATATAATCCAACTTTTGCCTTTCGTTGTTGTCCGCTTTTTCCACACACACACATGATGTGATGATGATGACCATGATGTATTCCATTCCACCTTTAGTTTGAGTTTTGTTGGTTTTTTTGTCGTTGTTGATTTTTGTTCGTGTTCTCCTTGTGTTTGCTTCAAAGCCAATTTGATGTGTTTTCTTTATATTATTACATTATGTCCACCAATCTACATGTTTTTCAACATTGGCCTGTCTAGCGCATATGTAGCAGTTGTGAAGACGTTTTTCAGTCAGTTTATTCACTCTGCGCAATAAACCAAATATCATAATTTTACTCCTTTTTTGGGCCAAGACGTTTTTATGCACACCTTGCCTTCCTCATAAAATACATGCAGAAAGCTTGTTTCTTTGCTTTTTTAGTTTGTCATTATGCTGAAATTACATTTATGTGGGGAGAGTGAAGCCTAATAAACACTCTTGCTCCAGTTGTTAATTGTGTCTTCTTGGATCTCGTTGTCCTTGATTCATTTTTTTTCTTGTAAATTTCCATTTCCCAACTGCAACTGCAATGCGAGTGATGCAGTTTAAATGGATATATATAAAGTAAGCTGAGGGATTTAGCTCTGAGCATTGATAATTCTCGTATAGCTGTAAATACGATTACAACAACTGGGTTGGATCCACTTTTTTACTCTTGCTTCACCCAGCCACCCACACCACCCATTGTTTACAGTTGCTTTCAGTTCGAGTGAACTGTGATGAGCCTTAATTGTAAACTCATGTAAGCTCATCATCATGACCAAACCTAAAGGTGAAAATCCAGTTCCAGAGCGAGCAGAGCAGAGAGATCTGATTTTTATCACATCACAGTTATACCCCTCATTAGAGTTTGTTACCTCAAAGTTGACTCCATCGATAATCCCCCATCCTTGAGCTCAGATTAGGATAATGATTAGAAGAGCCCTTTGAATTATGTGACATGGCAGGTTTACCTGTCTCATATCAGTCAGCACGTTGGTGGCCCTGCTCATCGGACTCTCCTCACTACAAATTTAGCCTCTAAAAGAATTTCTTAATTAAGTATGAAAAAATAGAGTTTTTAAGATATGCTTAAAAGTTTTCAATGAGATGAGCGTAGGGATAATACGAGGATGATGATGATGATGAGGATGACGACGTTTTTTTGGGTGGATAGTTCTAACGATAAAAATACTGATGACTGACTGACTGACAAACTTGGTTTCTATACGTCTGTCTTGTGTACTATTTATTTCAAGAAAAAACGCTGTGTACACATTCCCTACACACTTTGGCACTCATATTATGTTAATTCATGCAGAATGGACAATATTCAACTTCAACTTTTCGGGGAGCGGCGGCAGTTTCCCATCTTCGTTTAAACTGGCATTATTGTTTGACTGTAACTCGTCTGCTGCTGGCTTATTTAGAGAAAATGCTTTCGACTGTGTACGTAACGTACTACATATGTACACCTGAGAATCGATTGGGCTAGCATTGATCGGTCAATGAGTGATGCACTCTAGGAAAAATTTTGCATAAAAACACTCGTCGTACATAACATCTGGTGAATGTAGCTTGGCAAGATCATATAATTTTTGTGGTTGGAGTTTTTGGGGGTGAAGCCACGATCAAGCAAAGTTTAGCAACGCAACGCGTCACCGTTTTGTTGTATTTTGAGACGGTTGGTATGTATGCCTCTTTATGCCCAATACGGATACACATTTTTCTCGCATTCTTCCCAGTCACAGTCACAGCGCAATGCAACCAAAACTCATTTTTCTGAATGACATGAAATCGTTGGCATCCACTTTGACATGGACAAGCACCTCGACCAGTTCACCAGTATTAATCATAGAATATTTTCATACATTTATTACAAGTAAGTGTGCAAAAGAGTCAGAAAAATTACACATCTCGGTTGTCGAAGCTGATATACAAGTCGTTTTTTCTCCTGGTTGCATATAAACCTGACATAATTTGCGGGCTGAAAGCAAATAACAACAAAAAATGGTCAAAAGTTGTGTTTTGAATTTCACATAGACATAGACTTTCTCACACAGTTTTTTTTGAAGGAGTCTCAACGTCGGAACAGTTGATGCATGATATATCTATTTTGTCAGCTTTGAATTGAAAACTCTCTCTCTCTCTCTCTCTTGAGAGATTGGAGATAAAAACGGCACCTACATAGTCGAATCAGCATCTAATGAGCCTCGACACAAAGGCAACCAGAGTAGGAAATGAGGAGTAGAAGACAGACGACGAAAAATGTCGGGTATGAGACGAGAATATTAACTAGGACGAGTGGAACTCGGTTTGCAATTGTCTTTTTCTCTCCTGATAAACCAACTTGATGTTATTGTTATTCACTTTTTATCTATTAAAAAGAACTACGAGACTTGTCCTGTTTTTGTGGTTCACCTTAATAACCCATCAGTTTTCAGCCAATGGGCTCCCACCAGCAAAAAAAGTCAATAATAATAATGCAAAGGGAACAATGTGTCTGGGAGGTGAGGGCTTCAATTCAACGCAACGCAACGCAAAAAAAATGATTCAAGTGTGTCTCATTGAAAGGAAGAATAGAAAAAAACGGTACGGGATCCAAGAGTCGAGGATAATTGCAACGTCCACCTTTATTACACAAACTTCCATCGCATCTATCTAGGAACGAACCGAATTATTAATTTTATTATGCTGGCTTTGTAGTTTTATGGTTTTTTGTGGTTTCCCATTGTTTCCTTTTCCGCCAACGGAGGAAACAACCACACTCCTCTTACTCTTGACACATCTTGCACGGACACACAGCCAGGGNGGAGGAAACAACCACACTCCTCTTACTCTTGACACATCTTGCACGGACACACAGCCAGGGAGACTGACTGACTGCGAGTTTCCTATCCCATCAATTCACATAGGAGGAGAAACCCCCAAATTATCACTTTGATTGTGATGATGATGGTAGTTGTGAGTCCGTATTAGGAGGGAATAGGTGAAGATACAGGCCTGCCCCAGGTAGCTGGTTCACCACCACCACCACCACGTCCTAAAGGGACAACTCACAAGTCCAACATAATAACACACTTTTTATCACTAGCCCCACACACAGAATTTATCTCCACCTAGAATCTCTCTGCGCCGTCCAGACTATATTTGCACAGCAAGGGAAATTATTAGGATATGAAATTGAGCTAAAAAAAAAAGTTAGCTGTGAGAGAAACAAGGTTGGCTCAACATATGCTAATCGTGGTCATTGATATGAACAGAACTCAATATTCTGGTTTTTTTCTTCTTCTTTGCATACAAAATCAATAGGACATGTTTTTAGCAGGACGGATGTACATTATTTTTGGGGGGAATTGCAATGTTGTTGTTACTCTTTCTTGTATTTATCGCCAAATGCAAGAGTCATGTTAAATCCACCTGAAGAAGGAGAAGTAAAAAGGTGAGACAGCCGGTAAAAGGAACGTTGATGATGACTGAGCTGTTGTAGTTGTTGTAGTAGTGCTCCTTCAACTGCATTTGGGTATTTGCATAACCGGGGCACTGAATAGTACTGAATGGATCGGTGGGGTTCCATGGTCAAAGATTGTTTTTATGTGAGTTAGCAGTAGTAGTAGCAAAGGATTACAGTAATAATATTACTAGTTGAGACAGGGCCAAGTTGGTTTGGACACGTAGGTTAGTTGCAGATGATTTTCTAGTGGGTAAGCCACAAAACAAAAGGGACGAGGCAGGACTAGGTTATATGGAAATGATATTATGCCTTTGGTCTCGCCTCATCACACATTCAGCACCAACGTCTCTATAACGTACTGTAGGGATAGCCCGGTTTTTGGCTGAATTATGTATATGAGTAAGTAACGCATTGACTCTATAGGAGTCTTTGCTGGAGTTTTCCAAACTTCCTAAACCAGGTAGTCTCCACTCGCCACTGTATTTAGACTCCCTTCATCAAAGTGAGGTATCATCTTTCCAACAACCATTAATGAGAAAATACCGAAAGATATACGCATCCTGTTTGCAGACCAGACAAAGTGGTTGCGCTCCTTTTTCGGGAGATTTTTTTTTAAATATTTTTTTTAGTTTGAAATGGACATAAACTCTTATATATTCAGATTCAGCAGATCTATTAGCATAAAGGCTTTTAGAGATCCAGCCTTGGTGCTGCTGGTGGATCAGATGCAACGAGATTCATTTCATTATATAGAAAATCCAGTTGTCGAGAAAACAAGAGGAAAACGTCTCCCCGAGGGCTCGTCCATCCATGCCCAATTCCATTAGGTCATGTTAGTGAACTTGCACAATTTGAGGACCATTCTGGTCAGTTGAGAGATGGAATATCCTGGAATGTGTAGTAGTGGTGGTGGTGGTGGGGATCTACTATCCAGAGGAAACGAGAAAATTGGTGATGCATTTCATCGACTTTGCAGTTCACTGAGTTCTCCGGTGCGTTGCGTATTTTCCCCCGACGTTGTTGGTATTGAAAAACGGAGTGAAAAACTTGTGTGCAGTGTGGGTCAACCGAGGGCTCTCAAGTTGCCCCGAGCTTGTATAGAGTTGGAGCAGGACGATGCGAGTGTGATGTGATCACTCACCCGTATCGTTTCTTGGAAGGAGTAGTAGTAGTAGTGTAATCCATCTGGCTTGTTACTGCCTTTTTTCTTTGCTGTTGCTGTTATGCAAGTAGTAAAAATTTGGATCCCTGTGGTGACAATGGCCCAAGGTAAGTCAGTCGGGATATGATCAGATTTGACCAGATTCCTCCATTTTTCCTCTCTCTCTCTCTCTCTCTTATCCATCCTATTTAAACCTTGTTCTGGTAAATGAGTAACAACGCACACGTCACTTTTCGACTTTTTCGACTAGCGAGAAAAATGAGTGGTCAAAAAAGGGTGAAGTGTGTGAGTGTGTAAAAGTTTGAGAGAAAAAATACATATATATTGTTTTTATTTGGTCCACCACCATCAACCATACAGGTTTTTTACATTTATTCAAAGTTTGCAAAACTTGATATTTCATATATTCGGTGATATTTCCTAAAACCATATTTGAGCCTTGACAGGTGGAAAGATTGAACAGCTTGAAAAAAAAATAGCAGAGTAAAGTGGATTGTTTGTCGAGGGGGACGGAAAAAGTCGTAAACGTTCCATATTATTTTCAAGATATTTCATATCATGAGCAGAGTTGGTCGAAAATCAGTATTTTTAACTTGTAAAAAATCTGAGTGTACAGCGAGCGGGCAGTTGGCTAGTTTTTTTTGCAAATAATGGAAAATCCACATTTCACTCTAGATGCGTGAGAGAAATTACTTAAGAAGAAGTAGAAGCATGAGCGGTGAGAAATATATGTTACGTAGTAGTGAGTAGTGCTATAGGTACTTGTAGTATTCCTTGTCAGTCAAAAATGAATTAGATTGTGAGAATAGTAGAATCGTCCTCGTAGTAAAGGCGTGATTGGAGCAGAAAGAGTGTGCATGCAAGACGTAAACAAAAGAGTGGAATTTTTTTTCTTGCCAAAACAAGTAGGTACGACCACAAGTCCGAGCGTGGAGTTGAAAGTAGTAAAATCCTACGACCAATACGCTATAAACCTGGAAAAGTATAGGTTTAATAATTTTTCGCCTGGAATAAACGGGTGGAAGGGTAACAAAAAAATTAAGTAATTTTCCCTACACCCAAAAATATTTTCCCTGCCGTGGAGCACATTGAATAATAAAGATTATTGCACGCATGCATGACTCGACTGTTGTGCCTAAATGGGAGAGGTTTTTACCTAGATTTTCGTAATCAGCTGGATGTCCAGAGAATATGTCCAGCGGAAAAAAGTTTTTTTTTACCCTATAGCCAGCTTATGGGTAATTCACAACCTTCATTGTAATAATAATAATAGTAATAATGCCCGTTGTAAAAGGGAGTTGGGTAGGATACGTGTTTCACAACAGTCACAATGAAAGTTTTTTTTTCTTCGCTTTTTTGCCTTATGGTTATATACGTAGGTTGACATTGGAGAGTGGCATGTAAATGAAAACATGACGGGAGTGAGCTGAGCGTTCCTCCAGCCTGGGGTAGCCTATATACCCGGGTAGAGCGGATGCATACGGGAGAGTAGGCATAATATGCATGCTGTTTGGTGGGGGAAAGCTTTCTCAAGATGAGAAGAGAAGAGAGCGAAGCTTAGCGGGAGATTGTTGACTTTCTCGGTTCATTCGGGATCTTTTTTTCTGCTTGCGTTTGAGAATGGAGTGAAAAAAGGAGAAATTCGGTTAGGTCGACTTGCAGACGTTAGAGGGTTTTCTTATTGCACACATATTTCCACTGTGGAAACAAACCAACTTCTTTATAAGGTCTGCTTTTCCACAGCATCTGCTCTCTCTCTCTCGGTAAACAAGTGGCGGTGGTATATGGTTATATCATATCCGTATTGTATGCTGTATGCTTGCTTGTAGGCAACTGTGTGCCTGAGCCCATGCGTGAGTTGGAAGAGAGCTCGGACCAGAAACGAAATTTGAATTGGGAGATTATCAAGAACCGACTGTTTGTTTTCACTCTTTTTCCCATCACATGTTAATCTTTTTTATTAATTACAAGTCATTTGAGAGCACTCACATCCACAACCTCACTCGGACGATTTAGTAGGGAGTAATAGTAATTATAATTTTTATAATTAAAGTCAAAGTATCAAGTTCACGACCACTTTTTTCAATAATAATAATAATAATGTCACGGCCAGTGATCACAAAGATATTACATCAGCAGTGCACCCTTCTTCCACACTGGCGATTCAAGACCAACCTGAAGCTCTTGGTTACTGACCACTCTTCCAGTAATTACTTCTTTAAGAAGATTCCTCCTCCATAGAGGAGACGCAGCAGCCAAAACCAAACTGTTCCATTTCTCTCATCTTCCATTAATCATCCTGCAGAGTGTGGACCCACAATAATATATACGTTTTAGTAAATGGTTCATAGTTGCCAAAAAACGTAATAATCAAAAGACTAAAGTAGCTTTGTAACTCTTTGTGATATACCAAAAAAGTTCCTATATAAAAACTCGTTCATTATAACTACTCCAATAAGCAGCTTCTCCATCTTATATATTTTGAGCAGCAACATCAGATTGTGAACTGAGCTACCTATAAGCTAATTTTTTGAAACTTAATCCCATCCCATTGATGTATTATTATTATTATTCATCCTGGAAAGTTGAAAAGTACGAATCTCATAATAATTTTATATATTTTTTTTTACTTTTAAGTGTCCCTAATTATAATTATCTTGTCACATCTCTTTGCAAAAAAAATATTATACTATTTGAGTAAAAACTACTGGACTTGGTGTACGTACACACACACTCACATTATTTCCGTTTCCTTCAAAAACGTCTTGAACAGATCTAATCTTTTATGTAGTTTTTTTTATAGTATTTTGCTATAACTCTACGCAGCCCGTGGCTTGTGCCTCTTCTCTACTCCTCCTATCTTTATTACTTCAACTTACTGTGTGACTTACTACCGATGTGATATTATGCGAGTTGTGTGCTGTAATCTTGAAATTCTCACTGTTTTTCCAACTAAAAACTATATATATACTGCTCCTTTCTGTGTAGATTACTTCTAGCACTACTATATACTGTGTGTATTTCTTTCTCGTTTCTAATCTCTCGTTCGTCCGATCTTTATCGTGTTTCCACCTCACACACCAAAAAATAGTACATATAGGTATATCCTCCTCTTTTCCTCCTCTACATCTTCTCTCTTTTCTTGATTTTCTTAACTTTAGCAGCAGTCAACAAGGAATGCGTTTCACCTTAATGAACGTACTCTCCAGGAATGCTGGAACGCTCTGCAACGTGTCAGCTGCATGGTCAGTTTACACTTTCGAAACTTTTTTTCTCCTTTTTCACTCACAAAAAAATCTACTTTTGTGATCTAGACACTTTGCTATTCTGTAGTAGCAAAAAAAGTAGTGCTTATATTTTATAGGCGTAAATTGCCATAAATATTATATATATTATCAAATCTTCAAATGGAAAATTTTCAATTGCACCGGAAGCCGAAACTAATAAAAGGTGTAAAGTAAAATGAGGTAATAGCGCACCGACTGCCAACAAAAAATGGAGAATTGAGCATGGGAAGCATACACCCTGCATAGTAATTACTAAATCAAACAAAACTGGGAGCATAAAAAACAGCCTAATGTTATTAGCTGGAATTTTTTCAATAGAAAATTTAGTAAACTGAGGGAAAAGTGATACTTAGGAGAAGGGAAAATGGACTATTATAATTACCTTAAAAGTCGTTCTTACCTTTTGCTATCTATCTTATTGCTATATCATTCCCATTGTGCCACTGGCTATAGTAATTAAGAATGTTGTCCAATTTAGATAATCCATTTGATATTATCGCACTATAAAACATTGAAGGATACGCTCCCACTTCCCAACCATTACAATCCTATAAACTCTGCCACTGGACTTCCTCAAGTTGGCAAGTGGTTACGGACGGACGTATAGACCGTACGCGTTACACTGTTGACGGCTCGGATAATAATTCAGGGGAGAGCTAAATGAGCAGCTTACAATCAGATCTATTAAGAAGGGATGAAAAATGTGTGTTTGCTAAAAGCAAGCCATTGTATATACTTTTTTTTTATTTAATCCTTGGATTGAAGGTGTGAGAGCTGAGGTGCTCAAACACTGCTCCCACTAATGAGCATTCACCCAGTAAATCTGAGCCATGACACCTTCAACAAAATTTCTTCGATCTTCGATGAGTCCCGTTTTTTGCGCTCAAGCGTATTCAATTTTTCCTTTCCTTTCATTTCAAATAAAAAAAAAGTCTGGAGACGGACTTTCGGTTCGTCGGTATCTCCAAGATTCCCTTCTGTAACAAGACATGACAGGCAGCCCACTATTAGTAGAACAAACAGGGATACAAGCAAGAGCAGGGTGTTTATTCGTATTAAACATAAGGCGAGAACGAGAGTCGTTAGGGGAAAAGCAATAAATTAAACTGGAACCTTTTTTTTATGGGAGAGGAAGCACTTTTGGATCTTGTGATTATCCCAATGAGCCAAACTCCTGTCCGGCACCTCTCGCAACATATTACACTTCTTTTTTTCTTATTCATTCAGTCTCACATTGTTAAATTGTTCCAGTTGAATGATCAAGAGGGACCGCAAAGTTGGCCATAATCTAAGAAAATTGAGGAAAGGGTGCGTAAAAATCAAAAGAAAATAAATTTTGGGTAGACAAGTCATATTATTTTTGTCGTCTACGATCATCAAATTATCATAACTGAATGCACTGCACAACAGCCTAACACAATAAAGCAGATGGAAAGGCAAAGTCGCATGCATGCATATCCTCATAATCAGATAAAAAACAACACTCGTCTGCATTGCTCGACCGTTCTGTGTATTCATTCAAGGTGTTTTATTTACATGAACTTGTTTTTATCAACTTATCATTTTTCAAGGGTCTCTGGAACCCTCGCTAACATGTGTACTACATTCACCCAACCAGTTGCCCACCACCAAGTGATTAATGTTTTACTTGAACTCTCCTTTTTAATCAATAGGAAGATCCACCGTGGAATATTTATGTTCCTGCCTACCCCCACTCGTTCAGTTCACTCACTCAGATGGACAGACTGTAATGGATTTTTTAATCCATAAATTGTATTAATTTTAAGAGAAGGAACATAATTACCATATAGATCTTGACCTCGCTATAATTCACAATGGTAGCCCATTAATAATACTCTTCACAGTGCATTAGAGTTTTCGGAAGAAGATAGGGAAATTGGTCATTTGTTATTGTCCTGCTTTGTTTTTTATATGCACACAAGCCATGCCCACTTCATCCTGAAGGATTAAAAACACACTGGTCTCTTGTGAATGAAGGAAAGATAGGGATGGAAAAATTTATGCCTACTGATGCGCAACTAGTATTGCTGCTTCTTTGTAAACTCATACGAAAAATAGTGAAGGTGATATGATTAGTGTGGTATTAACAAGACACTGATTTATGAGCTGACGACGGACTGGTTAGGTCACCGTAATTTGTAGGTAATAAATATTGAGGGAGAGTGACTACTTCCTAGCAAAAAAAAGTTCTTCATTCGAGGCTCATTCGTTTACTTTCAAAAAGTGAGAAATCAATAGGGAAGTTAATTTGACTGGGAAGAAAAAGGTAAAGGGGTTGTGGAGGCTCGCCACTTGAATGAATGTATGACCAATCGGTAATAATGGCGGTATGGGGATGCTCATGTATTTGACAAAATGTGAAAGGATTAATATTCTTTAAGAAGGAACTGAATGGGGAGGTAATGTAGCGATGAGAATGGAAGATTGTCCTTGTCTTCTTAAAGGGATCATATTTAAGACGGGAGTCAAGTAGCTTCACGGATTCGATGCGGTAGACCTTAAAATTCGATGTTGGTCGACTTTTCTCTTTCTACTACAATGAACCGAACAGCTCTACACATCTTATACACTCAGTACCATCGGTGGAAACGGAAAATCTTTAAGTGACGTTCAACTTGAACCCCTTGTCATGGGCCAAGGAATATATTTTGAATCCCAATTTAATCATCATTTTCCGTCTCGATCGAAATCAAAATTTCAATCCAGCTGGTGCTGCAATTTACTACTGATCCAGTTGCACTGATACACGCGGGGAAGGTGGTAGCAAGGCATGAGATTGGGTATTTATTTATAATATTTTTTTCGTCGATAACAAGACCAGAGATCATCATCATCATCATGCCACTTTGTAATCAACTCCAAAGATAGTCTCATCCTTCCAGACAGAAAAGGTTGAAGCAGTCCCACTCGATCACTACCACGTAGAAAATGATGCTGTGTGTGTGTGTGTCTGTATGTGGAGTAGAGTGCATCAAGCACAGCATGATGTACACTTTTGCGAGGCTGGCTGGCTGAATAAAGAATCACGCTAACTAAAACGGAGGAGACACTAGGTTATCAAAAAATATATACTGTAGGGCATGGCGTGGTGGCTTTTCATTCCCAGACAAATTGTTATCGTAATGAAGTAGCATAGCAATTACAACCAGAGTCCAACCAGGCTCTATATTTTTCTTATAAGAAATTACATACATTTTCCACAAAGAAAATATAGTGTTTAAGGTACTCTTGCGTTAAATGTGGGAGATGATGTGGTGATGGTGATGCTGGCGGTGGTGGTGGTGGTGGTGGCGCAGCGAAAAATGCATTTTAACGATGCGATGCATTTTAATGTTTGCGCTGCTGCACTGGTGCACCAAGAACTGGGCTAGGACTTGTTTTTGAGTTTGAAAACGTCGTCATCATCATTTAAGGAGAGAGGAGCTCCTCTTTTCACAATTTATATTGTCAAGTTTGGTCATTTGCTGCAATCTGAACTGCAGTCGCAATGAGGGTTGCTGGTTGGTTATAAAGAGAAAAAGAAAAAAATTATAATAATATAATCTTGATGTCGTCTAGTTGTTGGCCAGGTTGGAATAAATTATGGATTTACTACATTCACCAACATTCGGTCAGGTTGAGGATGGTTTTTTCGTATGGAAATAGGACAATAGGGATTTTGTACCTTTTTTTTCTTTGACGCAAGTCTATATCAACAAAAAAATACTTTGGTCGTGCTTTCCGTGTTTGTTGTACTCACAGGAGAGAGAAGGATGTCAGTCAGGCAATATGTTGATTCAATCTTTACACACTCCAATACCTGGTCAATAAGAGACAAATCTTTGATTTTATTTTGATGAAGACATTTTTGTCTCTAAATTGTAGACACAATACATATCCCCAACAAGTTTCAAAAAAACCATTTGAGCGAGAGCAGTAACAAATGTTGGTAGTTGGATAGATAGATAGTAGGGATCCCATAATCATTATCAACTTCAGGGTCAGCCCCAACTAATAAATTTGTCGAAATGGAGCTTTTGTCGATTGTGGTTATCACGTATCGTCAACTCCACCGTTGTTGAATGTTTCTTGTATCTTTTTAACGTAGCCAACACGTCTGTAGTCTGTGTCCGGCAGGTATCACCGTGGCCATTAAATTAAGAAATTTTTTGTCACTTTTATAATCTACACAGAGTCGCATTCAGTTTACTTACTTTTCCTCTTGGAACTATTGATGTCACATTAAAATTAGAATGCCACAGAGGGAAAAAATATTTACTTCATATTTCCATTTAAAATGCAAAATTGCATTTTTACATATCCTGAAGAGAGTTGTGACTAGGTTTCCAACTACGAGCATCCGCATAACTACACAACACAGCAAAGTAGCAGAAAAAAAAAGTCAAAAAGTGCAGCTTGCTTGCACAAAAGTGCAAACTGCGCCGGTCCGCTCGTTAAAAATATATCAAGGGTCTGAAAAAATGTGTGTTGGAAATCAGGACGTTTTGGCATATTCGACTTTTGATTATGAATACAAACAACTATTGACATAGAAGACGCATACACACCTCGACAAGTTTTTTTTTTGTGTGGAGGTACTCCATGAAATATATTTTGTTGATTTTGCCTTTTTTATCATACCACATAAAATACAGCAGTTGAAGTGCTGGCGAGATTGGTATTCAGTATTCACTCACTGGCAGCATTCTTTATTCGACATGTGAAAACAACAACCTTCCTCAAGGTACTCTTCTCGACCAGACCATGCAATTCCTGTTCTTCCTCCTTGTTGCACACTTTATTATTAACAGCAGAGTCTTGCTATTATTATTACACCACCACCACCAGGTTGGAGGTAAGCTAAAAAGCGTTGATGATATGCTCATTCCTGACGAAAGGGAGAAGATGGGCTGTAATTTGGAAAACCAATTTGGACCTGGCGTGTTGTTGTTTGGTCAGCAGCCGAAAGCTGGGTGCAATCAAATTAACGAAGAATTGTTTAAAAAATATAATCACTATCCACACTCGCCGGTTTAAATACGTGCCTTATCCACGGTTAAGTGGAAGCACGGAGTTGATCAAAGGGTTCGATTACGATTACATGCTTTATATTTTAAAACCCTACGGCACTTTGCATTTTCTAGAATAATTCCACAAAATAATAATTATAATAATAAAAAAGCAGTCACAATAATATTTTGTAAGCATTTCTTCTTTGAAATTAACTTATTCCGAAGCTTAAAAAAATCAACTGCAGTGCAGTTCTCTCTCTACATGATCCACTAGTCTATCCTAAAAATTTCTTCATTTTTCAACCCGTCTGACATGTTCCTCCTGGTGCTGGAAGCACTGTCGAGTTTCAATTTCACTGACTGAGATTACCAAGCTCACGTGGTTTTCGCCGACACGACTCTTAGCAAAGGGAAGATCATAATCAGACTCATTTTATCCCAATTGAAAGCATACTACTACCTACTCCGGTTTAGTTTGGTGATGTGGGCTCATCTTGTTACTTTTTTGTGTTCAACTCGCCACCAACATGTTACACCGGCAGACTTTGTATTTTATGTGCCACACCTAGCGTCAACACTGACTTTGACTTTTGACACTGCTTCTCCATGTCACGATACGATGATGTTGATGATGATCAGATTGGAGTGCATTGCGGAGTATTAGGTGTCCGTTCCGAAATTCCAAGAAACTCAACTCTTCTTTCCTTATAACTCTTACCTGAACACCCGTATATTCTCAGCAGTTCCCTAACGATCTTGATGGACTTTGCGATAAGCTCATATTAGATTTCGAGATGAGAATCATCATCAGTTCTAAAATATAATTAAGTTGTATGCCTTCTCTCTTTCTTTTCTACCAAGGGAATGATAATAAATATTATAGAAAAAATGGTGTACATGCTCTGGCCTTGGTGCACGTCCATCTATTTGTAATTCTAAGTGGGGACACCACAACGGATTAATTGTTAAATAAAAACTCTCTTATTCCCAATTAATGCAGTTCCTGAATTCAGTCAGCTTGTTCTAGAACGATGGCCTTATAATCCTAAGATAATCAGCTTTTTATTCACGTACCTACTCTTGCTCCACGTAATACACATCAGTTATTCATCAACTTATGTAGTAACTTGACTCGTATATCATGTGTGTGTGTGTGCATGATCTTATTACGTAAGCTGTATCTTGGGAACTTGTCTATAGTAAAGTTGATTAAAAGGATTTTCGCTCAAAATAAAAACATCCTTGATTTGAGCTGCTCCGCATAAACTTCTCGTTCGCCACAAAATGGCTAATTTACTAGAAGCTGTCTTCATTGAATCCTCACATTCGTCATATACGTATGATGGGGTGGGTGTAGCATAATAAGAAAATTGTGTACACCTTGTGAGCAGCTATTGTAAACACTGACTAATTTCTCATGTTCTCCATTAACACGATGCGCATGCGTATTTCATAGGACGTGCAGTTCGGAAGCACAATTATTTTTTTTGAGTAAACTGGATGAGAGTGAGGGATAAGGCGTGCGAAATTATTTTTACAAAGTTTTAGTTTTAGTTTTAGCCCTTTGATTACAAGGAAATTGTAGACTATTTTTTAGATGTGTATCATGGTTATGCGGCACTCATTATGCGAGAGTTGATGAGATGTCTGCTGACTCATGAAGATTTATACCGGCCAACATTTTTCGCAGCAGCGTGATGATGAGATCGATCCGAGGCTCACATTGTAAAATCTCTGACCTCGAAGCTTTTCTGGTGCACAATGTGTGCGAGTGAGTAAGTGAGTGTAAACTCTTGAAAAAGAATGTGGCCAGTTGCAGCTTCGTCGTACATGGAGAATGGATGGAGGCATTGTTGCACACAAAAATGAAAAAAAACTGCAATACCTGTCCTTCTTCAAACTACCCTTCAACATACGCAAAAATGATATTTTCGCTTAGATTTTTTCCTTGTTAACTAACTCGCTTCATGTACAACAGTACATTTATTTTGAGCATGCCCAATCTTCTTCGTTGGAAGGAAGGGAACGGATAGGTTTATTAAGGGAAAATGGTTTAGTCGTGTTTTGGTAATCAGCTTTGGCTGCTGAGCTGCATGATATATGAGGTGATGTGATTGTCCATTCACAGGTGTTCGTATAGTTGCAGAATATATATGAGTTTATTTTTTCGGGTGAAGATTAAATAGGAATATGAGAAAATCAAAAGGGGATTCATTATACATTATTTGAGAGTTTTTGATACAAAAAGCGTTATGTACGTGCAGAATATTCTCTCAAAAAATCAACTTTATTTCCGACTAATTAATCGCATGACACGTGGGGTGCAAAATTCATTTCGGTGTAGGTGTAAATAACGCCAACCATTTTTATCTTGACTAGGGAGCCGCATTGTTCAGTTATTTTTTCAATTCCCCCAAAAAAACAGACACATTTGATGAACGTGCCACGTGTGCAAAACCGGCAAGTGGATAGGCAAACATTCCGACCTGGATATAAAAATAATTATCGACTCTAGCATTATATTATTGACAGGTTGTATAATTATCTCCTAGTTCTGCAGTGCAGCATACTGCACATAATATTCTTATTGGTTGCTGGCACTGCCTGCGACGCGCCCTATTAGATGTCCTTGTGAGAATTTAATCGGGTTATCTTATCGCTCCATGTCCATGCCATATTGTTTGGTTTGCGAATACGAGGAAAAAAATGCATGGGGAGAGGGAACGTGTTGTTGAACACAAGGAAATCATGCACAATTATAAAATTGTGTTTGTTTTGAATATTTTTTAAAGCCATTTCGCTGCAAGTAGGTACGTGTACTACATACAACTGTCAACAGCGTGGATGCAAGCGGTTGAGTTTTTTATCTGATAAAGATGAATGGACTTGATCAGCCAGCAGTGGTGGTGCTTCGTTCGGTGCTTGATGGTGAGGTATGCATAAAAAATTGAAATACATACTCAGACACATTTCTGCTACCTCTTGAACGTTATTAGGTTAGCGCAGTATAAACAAACGCGCAGCTTGTCCCTGTCAATGAAAATTAATTGGAGAGATGACACCACTCAAAAATTTGGTTACCACACACGGATCAAATGAAATTCGTAGAAAATTCGCTTCACTCTGTGCAAAAAAAGTTTTAGATGGTAAATATCATTTGAATAAAAGGATTTTTTGGGAGAGAAAAAAATATTCCCACTGTGAATGACTGCCTTTGAGCCACTTTGTACTTTGTATATACATTACGTACGTATAGGTACGCGTCTAGATAATCTTACGGGATGAGCAGATATATGTAAAGTGCATCCTAAACGAGATATTGAGTTTTACTTTGGATTCAGCTTGTTGGCTGCTTCTCAAGGCCTTCCCTGTCTAGTCTGACTGTCTAAAAGTTGATGCATTCTGATAAATCCTCGTTTTTCTCCCCTTCGTTCTCCCATGACAAATGATCTTTGTGTAAATATGCAGTAATTTAATATACAAGACGACATTTTTATATTTTCGCGAGCCTTCTCTCTGTTTACGAGCAGATCTCTGTGGAGAATTGAACTTGAACCTGGGTACACAAGCTGGGGAAAAATATTTTATGTATTTTATGGTTGTACTGATTCACAAGATGACCTCATGAATAGCTCATTTATCCATGATGCTAGACAAAAGCCGCAAAATGTATCCAACATGATTTGGTAGTAACAATAATAATAATAAACACTTGTTTAAGAAAATCTTTTTGAGCCGGAGGAGAGCTGTCGTGGGGAAAATGTAATTGTGTTTTTGTGCTTTCGACAGTCTAACATATGCGCATAGTCTACAACCTTTGGAATAAAAGGACATTAAATGCAAAGTTGGCCCATTGATGATTTCAAAATTTGAATTGATTTCGACTAGAGAGAAACAGACGGGGTTGTGGGCAACTTAAGTGGGTGCTTACTAATCATAATAGTGTGTACAACTGTAAAAAAAATATATATATTCGCAAAAGTGATGGGGTTAATGTGTTATTTTTTGCATTGCATGTCAAATTTTCCCTACATTTTTCATCCTCCTTGCATCCATTTAACCTTCCAAAACTGAAAATAGTGGGGTATGTATGTCGCCTTTGTTCCACTCCTTATCCATCCACGTCAACATTAACGTCTTTTTGGGTTGGGAAAGGCTATGGGGGTCTCACTCAGATCAGATTTCGTTGCACAATATTTTTTTATTATTTATATTTTTCATTTCTCGTACTCAGCAGTCAGTGATGCAGTTGATTTTTTCCCAACTAAATGTGCAGCCAGCCCTCTTGAGAACTGCAGTTTTGCCAAGCATGAAAACTCTGAAAAAAAAATTCTGTTTTGTTGGGATTGGGATAGCCTTGAAAAAAGTTAAGGCGACGATGAGAGGAGAGAGCTGAGAGTGCACAGTGCACCAGCAGCACCACCACAACATTCGAGTCCCAACTTGAAAACCAGAACAGAGGATTAAGCCCATTAAAATACGACTATAGTTGCAATTATCTGAGAAGTTTTACAGCAGAGGCGGTAATGATTGAGGGCATATCGTTATGAACTTAATCCTGCTGGATAGGCATGCAAAAATGTCGGACGTACGTACACTACGACTACGAGCTGTCTACAACACTTTTATCATGGGCTGCATCCCAGAGTTGTAATCAATTTGATGAAATGCACTTTTCCTCTGCCTCTCCCGATTCACATGTTATGCAGAGTCACACTTCCTTGGCAAGGTTGTGGTGCATCATGCACCGAGATGTAAAACACTTTTACATAACAATAAAAAACTGTATAATGGCTCATCTCACACAACGACTATCTTAACTTGATCGAGGAACTCTGCCTTTGTACACATTGTACCATAAAGACACTGATGGTGGTGGCGTTATGCTAATCAGAAATCCTTTATCAACGACACATATTAATGAATATCTTCATGCTTAACAGTTTTTTACTCCTCTCATTCAACGTAAACCACTGTACATGTTTTTGATCCACTAAAGAAGGAATATATCATATATCTGCATTACACAGAGAATGTAATAACGTCGAGTTGATAAACTGTTCTTATGCAGTCATACATCAAGATCTGGTTTGGCTTGATTGGACAAAAAACCAACAAGAAAAAAAAACTGTTGAACTGCATCAGCAATGGCAATGTGTGATGCATTGTATGTATTTACATGACACGCTGCAAGCTTTAGTTGATGTGGTACGGACGGGGAAGATGCAATGTAATGACATTATTTCTTTGTGCTTTGTATACACTTCTGTCTACACAAATTATTTGCAGGTTCAGCGAGAGGGAGAGAGAGAGAGACTGTGTAAAGTCTACCAGGTTTTTGTTTGAGGTGCATGCAGTTTATTCTGATTGTCCAACAGCTCGTTTCGTTTATCTTTGGACAAGTTTGCGACTTCTTAAACTGCATCAGTCAGGTTTTCCCTTATAGGCTCATCGAGAGGGGATCTTGTTGTTTGTACGCTTCTTATTAGTTAGTGTTAGTAGTAGTACACCACACTCTACATGTTATACATCTAATTTTTTTGGTGGTGTTTGTGGCGAAATGGACTCGAAACGTATGCTTACCTCCATATTCTCTAGTTGACAGCAACAGCACCTCTTTAAACTTGAGCTTGCATTGTGGAACTGAGAATTTTTGCATTCCCTAGATCCACCATGGAATTTTCATCATATGCTGCTCATTTATATGTTTGTTAGCCACAGCAGCCAGCTTCCACATTTAGAAAGACGAGTTTTCAGTTAAGTAATGACTCGGCTACACACACGCAGTTTATGATCCACATGCTCTATTATATTATACATGTTCACAACTCGTATCCTTAAAATATAGTACATGGCAAAAATCACGCCAGCATCAGCAGCAGCAGTGCACAACCGTGCTGCATATATGCAACCAACAACTTATCTCTATTATTATACCCAGTTGAAAAGGATTGTTTAATGCACATTTCTGTTCAGTCTGTGCAAATCCACTTTTTCTTCTGATGGTGCTCCTCTGCTACAATTCGTTTTTTTTTCGTTTGTGGTTAGCTCGCAGAGGTTGCAGGATCACCAGTTGCATTGCTCAAGTTGAGGCATCATGAGAGAAACAGAGAGAGAGAGTATAAGAAAAAATTTTTTTTTTGTTATGGTCTCTAATCCAGTTACAAGTATTTATACAATTTTCAACCAGAGTCAGTATCAAATCTCTTGAAAAAATATATACACATATACAAAGAGACAAAGCAAAGTAGTTACGGAGAAGTGTATTTGGTTGGGTACGACGTTAGTATGTTTAGTTCGGGTCTGCATGCAGTTTGCAGTTATTAGTTGATGCAGCAAAAACAAAATGCAACTCTTCATTTGGCCACTTGTGTCAGTGCCAATTTTGGTTCAGACATGGAATGGCTAAACACATTTTTATTATTACGTACAATCAATGCCACAACCCATCTCACCATTAAGTGATCTTTTGTTCTAAATGACGCTAATAATTATTTTTATCCATGTGGTGTGCTATAACTCAAAAAAAAAACTTGTGTCAAATTGCAACCGGCATTTCCTGATAATTATTAGTATGTGTTTGGGTGGGAGGCTGCCTGGTGCAACTTGGGTGCAATGCTAATTTACAATGTTGTTCCAGCGTTGGCTCCAGCAACTTTATAACTGGTGAGGGTATATCTATCTATATAGAGATATAGGCGCGCGTTGGTGGTGGTGGTGGTGCTCGTGAAACATTGTATGGAGACGAGGAGAACGGAGGAGGTAAAGTGGTGGCATAGTGGTGGTGGTGGATTTTAACGAACAGCAACTATGTTTGGTTGCGGTTACCCTCAACCTCAAAGCTACCCCGGTTTCAACCTCTCTTTCACTCTGGAGTTGACTTGGGAAAATTTTCGACTATTTCACTAGTCTCCTGCAAAGTAACCCAACCAGGGTCTTTATAGTTATATCCCACCTCAACAAAGTTAGCGTTGTCGCGCCGTGTTCCGATTTGGCATGCAATTTTATACCGGTTTTCATCGGCCCTACAACAACGTTGTTCATGTTTGATTGAGTTGAGGAAAGTGCATGTTGGATTGCTCGCGAAGGCAGAGTGAGAAGCAGATGAATATGGCTCAAAATTTTCAAAGACTGGCTCACCTCAAACTAGTTTAATAATAATGCAAATTATCGTGTTTGGTCAATCATGTGTACCATTCTTTTGAATTAAAAAAAATTGTCTTTTGTCGTCATCTCAAAGTGTGTAGTGTAGTATATACAGATTGGGAGCTTTAGTCATAAAAGGGGAGAGTTTGTTCTTTCGTTCATCTTATATATCGTTGAGGAAGTAAAGTGGAAAAAAGTGTCGTCGTAAACTATCCCTGTGTCTTTGCTTCAGTGTCAACGACATAACGCAAACGAGGTCACATCCTCGAGGACAACTTGATGCAATTCGGAGCTACGAAGACAAGTCAAGGAGTAACAGTTAGTGGATTTTTTAAAGTTTATTTTTATGTTTTACCTTTTTACGTACTACATGGACAACAGATTAGAAGCAAGCTGCAAAAGCTGTACATGCTCATATCTATATAGAGTTTATTGATGATGACGAAGGTATTGAGCTTCAATATGTGGACAATGCTTATATGGCTTCCCAGAATGGGACTCGAATTTCAACAAAAAAATTCACATTACAAACTGATTTGGCAACCGAATCTCCTGGTTTGCAGGGATTATCCATTTACCTACTCGCAATCCCAACGTCGCCAGTTGTACCTCCTCGTCATCGAATATCGAATGATTTCCCCTGTAAAAATAACCCAATTGGAAAAAAAACCTTTTCCTCCAAAATATTTCACAACATCCTATGTTCAACCTCAATTTTTTAATCCAGTTCCACCTCTGACGAATGAGTTTTTAGCGTCAGACCGATGTTATCGTGTCCAGTTGCCAGTTTCCAATGAACATTTCAAAATCTTGGCCAACGGTTCATCCTGTTTTTGGCGAATACTGATTGCTGATAAAAATCAGTTGCTCTTGAGTAGTTTGTTCTTTGGTTAGTTTCAGGGGAAATAAAGCAATCCAGCGCAGTTCTCCTTTTTGCATGCAATATGATGGTTTTTTTTTTCAAACGGAAATATGTATATATATGTGTATTTCGCCTCAGCTGAATGCAGCTGGCGTTGATGAAGTTGGCTGATTACCTGAAAAAGAGGAACCTCTGAGGCTCCAAGCATAAATAAATACATAATCAAGCTGAATTTTGATTGAGATGAGAAGAAAAAAAAATCACTGGAATATAGAAAAGCTATGGCTGCATAATTCTTTTCTCATCGTAAAACCCATCTTATGCTACCACTCGCGTGGTAGCGAATAATGAAGTGCGCCCATAAAGACTATTTGAGAGAGAGTTGCGCGCTATGTATATCACTTTTGAATCTCGTATTCATGGCTTGATGAAGAAGTTGGAGATAGCAGGGTTATAAAAGCTTCAAGGATCATCAAGCAAAAAGTCACAAAAGTCGACATTGGCACAAAGAGGAGTCGGAGAATTTGAGGAAATACATTTAATACGAGCTGCAACCTCCCTCGCTCAGCTCATGTCTCAGATGGAGGAAAAATGGTGATGATGAGCAAAACGGGGAAGGAGAGAGGGATTTTTGCATTTATAATTTCACCATCCCGTCGCCCTCCTTCCAGCTCCCTTTTTCCTTTATTGACAGTTGACTCCTGGCGTTGTACTGTTTTTTCTTTCTTTTTCAAGATTTTTAATGTATTCAGGGAAAAGGGCAACCCTGTTTGTTTCCACTCCTCGGAGGATTTGAAATGATTGTGAATCTAACCTACTGCATTTGAACATATGAATTTTTTGGTGATGATGAAAATGACTATAAAAACTCGGTATTCCAGGGGCTAAAAAATCCCTGTGATGTGATAGACGACGAGCCCGATATACTTTACTTTTCCCTTTTTCACATCCCGTAATATCTCTCTTTTTTCTCTGAACTTTGGTGGCACTTTTTTCCCTGCTTTCCCTACTCGGGAAAGGAAAAAGTGGAGTCATAATTTTGTGACTCTTTTGAATTTGATTTGCATAATTTTTCACTCACGGCTGCCACTGAGCCCTTTCCTAATGAGAAATGTGGCTATTACTCCTACTGAATCCTTTTCTTTCATTTCTCTCCTTGGCTCCTGCTCATTTCGTTTGGAGTAGTTCCGACCGTTACGGTTGCGTTAGCGTATTCCTCCTGCCATTTGAATGCGGCGGTGGACTACTACTGCCGGGGCTCTTTCTTTTTTTGTCATTTCCATTTTTGGGTTCGTTTTCATGCATTTTTTCTGCTTGCTCACGGAACCCTCCCTCCTCATACAATTTTATGCCCTCCCAAACCCAATGCTATCTCGGTTACGCGTTTTATGAGAATTTTCCAAAAAATGGGTTTTGAAATCTTGATAAAATGAGAAAATATGGCGTAGGGTTTTATTCATCCTGATTTATTGGATGATTTTTTAGAATTTGAAGTTTCTCGGATTTTTTTTAGAGAAGTCATTCAAAGTGAGAGATCCTAAAAGCTAGTCGACACGTTATTAGAGTAGCGTAGTTAGTTGGA
>JAANSN010001749.1:0-30059 GCA_036850665.1 Dicranocentrus wangi | reverse complement strand
ATAAGTCTCGCATTGTCGAAATGATGAATGGGAGACGTGGACAGGGTGCATCACATATATACATGATACTTAGTTTTTGTAGGCATTACCTTTAGGTGTGGTCCAACTCTCGCTGTCAGTAAGCTTGTTATTATCTCTGTACGTTTAATGAGCGAAGAAGAAGAAGAGAGTCTGAAGCATACACGATGATGATTATTATGCATACGATGAGTATTACATCGAGAGAGAAGCGACGGAGCCATAAAGAAAGATCGCATTAGTGAATCCCTGGACTCGTGCCCAGAAGAGTACATTGCAGTGTAGTGTTGTAAATTTTATCTCTTGTTTCTTGTGCTGCATTTCTCTCTCTCGTCGACACACGGACATGAGCCATTATGTGAAAAGAAGGCAGAAGCCGCCTTTTGAAGCACATCTTGCGTGTAATTCTTCTTTCCTCATGCATACGTTATAAAAAAAAGGTTGCCAGAAGCACGAGACAGGAAATGCACATCTGGCTTGCAGATGTCAAAAAAAGGATGGAAAAAACATCACTGAAGTTCGTCGGTCGGCTATATACTTACTCGGTTGGTTAGTTTGTAATAGTACTACCAAGGGAGTACGTACGTATCATCATGTACGATGTATAACCGTAAGTCTCGGTTTTCCACACAAACATGTTACGACGAGCATTATTGCCTCCCATTATTACTGCCCGATGATAGGTAAGAACTAAGAACTGAGAACCCAGCTCCACACGATTCCTAATGAGTTTCGCGTATATCCTTCTTTCTTCGTGGGTGAATATGTATGCAAGATTATCTCGATGATGATATGCTGGATGAAATGCAGTATAAAATATTTCAACTTTTTACGTACATGACGTGCTTCGTACAGTCTTTACGTGTATCCCGAAGAAATGTGTAGGATAACGTATTGCTCCATTCATTCTGAGGAGAAAAAAAAGTCAGCAAGTTTAGCATGAAACGTTTGGATTTGGAATGATGATCTTGTTCAGGAGGATCATGAAAACACCACCCTGTGTGTCAATACTACTGAGACACTGTTTTTGTTATTGCCAGTCTCTTCTGGGTAGTGAGCAGTAGTAGATGACGATGTTCTTGTTGTAGTAGTGACATCAATATCATCGTGTTTGATTTTTCTGCATCTCATCTCACACAACCAGAGTCTGTCTTTTGCTCCCGCAGAAAAAAAAACCAACCAAGACTAGTAGAGTTAGAGTCTAGTAGAAAATCGTGGCGGAGATGATGGTGATCATCATCAACATCACCCGTGGCATGTGAGAAGAAAGGGTTTAAATTGAGGAGACCGATTCCTTCCGTCAAAACGGAAAGAAATGCAGTCACTGGTTTGCTCAGTCTTGCTGCTGCTGCCAGTGCCACTTCTCTCCGACAAGATACAGAAAAAGCACTACTACTCTTCTTACTCCATCATCATCATCAGCGCAATTCTAGATTATGAAACGTGTGCCATTATCAACATCCTACACTACTTGCGCTTGTTTGTATGGTCCACAACAACACTCCCACCACCACCCTAACTCTTATTTCTGCAGAGGGAAAAAATGTCTTTTCCGCACTCGACTCAACCTTTCTTTTGTAACAGAGTCAGTTTCTTAGCCAAACTGGTCACAATAATTATCGTCCCGTTACTGCTTGTCCAGTCCTCCGCTGCGAGTTCCATCGGTGGTGGTCCCGCTAGTGGCAATAGTTTAATCGATAGTCTTGGCGCATCCTCCTCGACACAGACCTTGTCCAGTTCTTCAGGTGGTGGTGGCATTGGAGGCGGAAGCTACTACTCTGGCACAGAAGTATGGTTTCGAAACCTGGACACGCAACTCTTGAGGCTGGGGAGCAGGCTCGATCAGCTCATGATAAGAATGGACCACTTGGACTCCAGGGTCGGACGCGTACAGTCTCAAGGCCATCTCAGATTCGACAGCATTGAAACCGTAAGTATATGCATTCCAGCGAGGATTACGATATGTAATATATCCTCCAGTAACACTTGTCCATAGTATTCCTGGATTCCACGTGTATTGACTAGATTGCTGGTGCATGGAAATATTTACGGAATTCCCCTGCAATCGACCATGATAACACCCGTAGCGTGAGGGTGTCCACGCAGATTGCACATAGCCAGGGATTTTAACTATAGCATTTGCCCGAATTACGTACAATCAATAGAGTAAAATGTGGATTTCTGGAATGCCTAAAATGTGGGCCATGCGATGCGTTTGAGTAATTTTCCTTTGTTGTTGGCAGAGCATGCAAACAACACGGCAGCGCCTGGATTTGTGGAGCAACCAGCTGAACCTGATCGAGGAGCAGTTGTCGAGAAAGTGGAAAAACATGGAGAATCGGTTCGACAGCCTCGTGAACAGTATTGACACGAAACTGGACTCGAAGTTCAATTTGATTCAGAGGGACAACAGGAGACACAACGAGTTTCTCAGCTCCTCATTCAATTCTGTGATCATTAGCCAAGACAAATTATCCGATCGCGTCCTCAATTCTATTTCTGAGGTTTCTCCTAAAAACAATAATAATAATTATCGTGTTATTCCAGTTAGATTACCTCAAGAACGTTTCTTGAGACTACCTGGCTTCTTGCCAAATTAACCAGTCGACCCAGAATGGAAACGGGCTAATCAGCATAATATTGTTATTATTACTATAATCCCATTTCGTGTTGTTGTTTATTGCAGATGAACTCTAGCGTGGCGCAGACAAGATACATGGTTTCGAACACGTCAGGTCTAGTTTCCCGGGAGTGTGCCTCATCAGCGGATAACAGTGATAAAGTGATAAATCTTTTGGAAAGTTTAGTGGTGAACTTTACCGCAGCGGCAGGAGCGAAAACTTGCTCGCCGCAACAGCCCGTTAGTAGTAGCAGCAATATGGAGCAGCTGCCCCCGTCTTCCACAACGATGCAGCAGCAACGGTACAACAGCCAGGCTTACTCTTCTTCCTCCCACCACCCTCCTCAGCAGCAGCACCACCACCACCACAATCATACTCAAGTGCAACTCATCACTGCCAAAGTGAATAACATGTTTGATGAATTGGTGAAGCGGTCATACACGGTCGAAGCCATTCTTAAGGACACGTACACGATGAGCAACGCCACGAGGAGGGAAGTTCAGGACGGGTTCAGAGCCATCATCCCCATTGCCAATCAAATCAGCCTCCTCAACTCGGGCAACACTGGCAGATCCGTCTCCTCTGCCTCGTCTTCCGAAGTTATCTGTACGTTCTCTTATTCCTCCCCTATTATTTATACGTTATTCTGAATATTTTTCCCAAGCGGAATATCCCTTTTCGAACGGATCTGTGATGATGAGTAGGTACATAATCCATCATGTTTTTTGTCTGACTCACGCAGCAGCGATGGTCCTCGAGTCTCTAGCGTCAGTGGAGACCAAGTCGATAGAGCTGGGGAGAAGAATGTCAGAGATGAGTCGCTCAATAGAGGAGAGATTCGAGATGGTCTCGATGACTCTGAATGGGTTCCTTGAGTCGTGTCTTCGGATTCAAGAGAGAGCTCCGCTAATTGAAGACCACATTGCGCTCGTTCTCGAGGGGATTTTGGATACTGTGGATAACAGGTTCGCTACTACTACTACCATTCTCCACACATGAGCAACCCTCCACGATTTCTACAAAAAAGCAACTTCTATATCGTAGCATATTCCCCCCTATTCACCTTAATAACAAGAGCAACACATGCAGGTGAAATCCCGAGAGGATATACATATGAATTCTGCTGATACTCTATCAAAATACCAGACCTCCAACCTTTATTCCTTTATTCCCCTCCTCACCACAATAGAAAAAAAATCCGAAAAGAAATACCAAAGAAGCTATGTTGGGTTTTTCTTGTCTGCTGTCCCCAGAATTACTAGAAAAAAGAGGAAAGCCGACGAAATCATATTTATAAGGCATTAGTAGCAAAACTCCTTTCGTAATAAAAAGTGAACAAAAAAATGTCTGAAAAGAACAGAACCGATCAGAGCTTTTTTTCACATATGTGCGTATAAATCGCATATCTGCTTGGATTTTTGGATGATCACAGGATTTTATATTTTTTCCTTTTCCCCTTCTCATTTTTTTGCTGCTACTTGACTGAGTCTGGCAATCGTAGCAGTCGTGTTTCTTCTTGAATCAATTCCCCAGAATACTTTTTATTTACTCTATCCAGGCGTGTATATCGTGCCACTGTAATTCGCAAAAAGAAGAAGCATGTATGCATGAGTGTGTCCATAGATGAAGGCATAGTGTGCCACATCATCATCCTTATGATGTATCACTCGGCTTTCCTCTCTTTTTTTCCAAGGAATCGTCAAAGTGAAAAGTGAGGCTGGTTTTTGAGCAGTTTGTATATGAACATACACGACTTTTTGCACAC
The DNA here is from genome assembly GCA_036850665.1 of Dicranocentrus wangi. Lineage (NCBI taxonomy): Eukaryota > Metazoa > Arthropoda > Collembola > Entomobryomorpha > Entomobryidae > Dicranocentrus > Dicranocentrus wangi. The sequence goes on along the minus strand of JAANSN010001749.1, from coordinate 25,655 downwards.
AAAAAAAAGTTGAAGAGAGAGAGAGAGAAGGGAAGGAAGTGTGCGCTCGTTTTTATCCCGTCTTATGAGAATGCTCTCTTTTTTGCATGTTTCATATTATTCAAACTTTTTCTCTTTCTCTCGGCTTTTGATGTTGCAGGACTAGGAACGCAACGGAAACGTGGATGAGCGTGGAGCAACTGTTGAAATCGTACCACCTCCAGCAACAACAGCATCAGAAGCGAAATGCATCCAGCTGTTCGGAAAGTCTCATTATGGAGCAGTATCTAGCCTCGCAGAATAAACGCCAGAGTGGAAATCAACAAAGCCAGCAACAGCCTTTCGCTCCTTCACAGCCACTCTCCAGCCAAGGTCATCATCATATTCATCATGGGCACGGCTTAACACAGCCACCAGGTGGAGAAAACAACAACGGGACCAGATCCAGTTGGATCCCAGCAAAACCCGGCGATGATGATGAAGAAGCTGTTGTTGCTGTTGATAATGATCACCACCATGCTGCTCCTGGTGGCTACGATGAAGAGGATGATAACGGGGATGAAGATGAGAGTGGAGAGCCCTTGAAAATCAGCAGCAAAAGCAGGCTACTTTACAGAGGGCATCATGGTTCGAACTCTCTATCATCGCATCACTTCCGACATCAGCATCGGACGAGCAGCGTGAATCCGGGTGGTGGTGGTGGAGGATCATCATTATCATCGTCATCATCATCAACCACACAGCACCACCACACAGGAGGAACCTCGTTTTCACCTCCGAATCTTGCGGAAAGTGAAGTGTTGAGGGGAAGTCGAGCGAGCCTTAGCAATAGTCATAATACTCATAATGATAATAATAGTAATAATAATAATAATGCGAAGTTGGCGCAGCAGGGGTTCTCCCCTCCTCCGTCTCCGTCATCAATCGGGTTAGTATCGCCTGGTGAGACAGGGGCTGGAGTAAGGAGTTCTACTAACAACGCACCAGATTTACACGAGTTGAGTGAAGAGGAGAAAAAATCCCTTTGGGAAAGTTGGCTGGAAAAGGAACCAGCAGTACCTGAGTAAAAAGAAGAAGAAGAAAAAAAAATCATGCCGAGAAAGAAAATAATAAAAACTTTTTTTTTCTATAGATGTATATTTCCTACTGGGATTTTACTGTTAAACTGTTGTGCAGCTCACACCTGGGAAATCGCTTATTTAGCTGAGAAAACGAGTATAAGCTGGAAAAGAAACCATATATGCAATACTCTGCTCCAACCGTATTTTCAATTACGGCCGTTTTCAGCTTAATTAACAATCCCGTTGATGGATTTACTTTTTTCACAAATGGGAAAAATTTTGCTTTTTACGCCAGTTATCGATGAATATATGTGAGGTACACTACGTCAAAGGAACTGAAACATTCTGCGCTCGACATACTCTCTCTCTTTTATGCCATTTCACTACTCGGTTAACGTCAGTGTGTTCGAATTAAGTGTCAAAGTGGAAGTACGTAATAATTACTTTTTTTTTCTTTCATTTAAGATGCACAGTTTTTACTCGTGTGTATATTATATGTAAAAAAAAACGTATATATATGTTATGTATGCTGCTGTAAACTAATTACCTTTTACGCTATACATGTATATCCCTCTAGATTATATCCTCTCTGCTGCTGCGGTCTCCCGTCTCATTTTGTATATAACGCGAGTGTGTATTGATTAAACCATGAGGAGAGGGAAGAAGCACAAGTGCTACTGATTTACACACTAGCCCACTACTTCATATTTAATGCATTCAATTCGACGTGTATATTTGTTACATAACCAACTTCCGGCCCGGTTTCCTAACAGAATTCCCATTTTTTAATGTACACATATTATATTTTCCTGTCTGAGATTTTGTTGGTGAAAACAGATTTATATATGCACACATTATCGTAATTACGTATGGAAATGGTTGAGACTCAAGACTGATGATATATATCGTAAGTCTCTGTGTGCTTTGTTCCCCATTTATGCAATTCTCGACGGAGCGCAATAAGTTTTGAATGCGGAGAGAAACCCGCATAGCACACATTTGTTTAAAAAAATCACAAAACCTCCAACATTCTCGTTTTTGATAGCTACAAGTTGACGAATGTGAATAATTTCATGTTCCAATGAGCAAACAGAGGACGACGATAAATTAAATTTCATGCGGAATCGAATCAACTTTTTGTAACGACACTGTGTATTTTATATGTAGCAAGGCCGCGGTGTACTCGCATAAGCACGGAATGTTAATGAAACTGCACAAATCAGTCCCGACAACACAGAGATTTGCCCTCCCAAGGAAAAAAATGGTTTGCCAACTGCAGACTAACAAATCTAGCAATTCTATCTCTACTTTTTACAACTGCTGCTGCGACAAAGTGTGAATGTATACAAGTTGGATTGGAAAACTTGAAAATTACAAACCGTCCGTACACATTTTATTAGACTGCATGCATCCTTCACAGATTTGTCGTCATATATGCCTCTACGCTGAATGAAGCAGAGTTTATATACGCTTAAACGGAAATCGATGCTGGGGGTTTGGTAAATCGTTGTGTGTGCCCTCCCTCTCTCCAGCTCCCTTCAGTTCACTCCACTCTCATTTTTTAAACTAAGTTGAGCTTATTTGTATACTTCCTTTCCAGTTATGTCACATTTTCCCTTCCTCACAGCACGATTATGTTGATGGAATAGCAGCAGCGGAACAAGGGAAAAACTTTGGAGAAAGCTATACTACCACCAGTAATACTACTAGACTCCGAGCGTGTGGAGACAAGTCAGCAGCTCTCACTTATCGCATCACATGACTGATTCCTTGCTGATACTCTCCTATTACACTCCCCTTGCCCTCTCTACTTCAGAATGAAAAAAAAACGCTCTCCTCATCATTATGTACATTCATGACTGGAGAGAATGGACTTGTTCTCGAGTGGTCCTCCCTTTTCTTTCTATTTATTACAAATTCATTCATTTCAACTTGTAAATCGGAGCAGAGAGCACACACGAGGTCATGCTCAGAAATTATGGGAGCGGGACGGACGCATAAATCACAATACAATGTCCCCTCTCGCTTTATTTATCATCCTCTCTGTCAGGGATATTTAATAAATGTCAAACTATTTCAATCGCAGTCCGCAAAGTACGCTCTCTTGTCAATACAAACAATAGAACGGGACCCCAGACCGGGATTTCGACAGAGCAACTCCAGTAAACATGCATTAGTGTTTGGATGGTAATTGGGTCTGATGAGCAAGCGATATTGTTTTCAGCTGGTTTCTCGACTTTTGTTTTTCCCTTTAAAAGAATTTTGGGTAAGCGATAAAAGGAAAGTGACACGTTGACGGCATATCGTGAGGTTGAGTCACGTAGTATATATATCCGGAAAATGTGTGTCGAAATCTGACACGATATCGCCTTGTTGCATGACTTCAAACAAAAGCCGTATTTCTGAGAGTGAATCTTGAAAGGCGAGAGATAAACAAGAAGAAGAAGCATGGAAGAAGACGAGCTATTGAATCTGAGAGCACGACCACCACCACCGCAAAGACACAGCATGCAATGTTTTATATGAAATCCAGCCACCGAAGAAGAAAAACTTTGTTCGCTCATGTGTTCCTCCATAGCCAACCATATTACTAATATAGTTGGCTATATGGTTCCTCGAAGCGATGATAGGGAACGGTGCTACTGCTGATCCAAATAAATACTCTCCTCAATCCAATCCTTTTATATACGCACCAACCAAACAAAGTTGGAATGCGCGACGTCCCAATAGAAATAAATCCTTTTCGTACCCATCTTCTTGGAAGCATACGCTCTGGTCCGAGAGAGAGTTTAAAAAAGAGACCTATATATAGCTATTCATTGGAGACACGGAGATTTTCTCTGGTAGTGTCGAATAAGGACAAAATTAGGTATATCAGATGGCGTACATATGTCCAATATTATGTTTTGAGGGGCAAGTATCCCACAAGATTTCACATTTCACATACTTCGCTCCAAATTCGGGCCTCCATTTTGGAAACTATTTTGGTGGCCTGAGAGTTAGATTACGATTACGTGAAGATTCCAGAGAGAAACTGGAGATTTTCTTTTTTTTTGGTGGGGGGACAGACATGGGATAGCAGGATATCATGTCACCAGAGGATCCTACGGCTTTTTTTAGTGCGTTGATGTGTGCTGGTAACCTTTCCGAGTTGATGTGCTAAAATACTACTACCACCACCATAATATCAGAAGACAGACAGATTTTCCCTCCGCAAGGTAACTGCTCAAGGAAACTCTGAGGCAATTTCCCGTTTCCTCGTGTAAAAGTCCGGGGCTTTACCCGACGTCGGACTCTCTCCGTCCGTCCGTCACTGTATCGTCCTTTTCCTGAGTTCGTGTGTGCGGCTATACCACCCATTTCGAATATACACACACGCTACACGAGAGCTATGAGAAGAGGTGTGTGCTAGCTAGAAAAGAGCATTGTTACATGCAATGCAAACATTTTTCACTGTGAGAAAAAAAAATCCTCAAAAAATACGTATGCTTTTTTGTAACCAGTCCCTGCACTGGTTTTTTTTTATATTTTATTTCTCCTCCTCCTCTGTACACCTCTGGTTTTTGGTTATAGTGCCTGGGAACATGCAACCAAGAAAATAGGTGGTGAGACGTTTGTCGAGCTGCCGTATCTTATAAATTAGCTTTATGTGTGTGGAATACAGTATGGATGTGAAATGAAATGTCAGAGGAAGCCGCCTATTATGGTAGTAGTCGTCGGTGAAAATGTTTGCTCTCCCTTTGATACTCCACTCAATTTCGCCGTGTTGGTTAGGTCATATATTGTGTCATGCAAACATTTACTTTCCTATTACACGCCGGACTCACCACCACCACACATATCCCAGCCATAGCTCACCACTGCCACCCCGCTTTTTTCTCCATTGAAAGTATGAAACGCTCCTCTTCTGCATTTAGATTTGCGCTGACTTGCTCATTTCTTTTACCGGAGACAGCTCCAACTCTAACAACTCATGACTACACACTGGATCGAATAATAATATATCCTACTTGCGCTACTACCCCAACAGTCATATTTGCGGATTGCAGTTGCCACCGGGGGGAAAATGGGCTGGTGGCGAGACTAGCATATTATGTCTAGATATCTGCTCGTACCGTACCTGGCCACACGCAATCATCATGTTTCGAATTGCTAACCAGTTTATAATATTTCCCCAGCAGCATGTTTTTTTTCTTGAATGAGCATGCTGGCGGAGAGGGGAAAGGCGAAATCCATTTAGGGAGGAAGGATGAGCACAAGACCGTGCACAAGTTGAATTTCTCTCGCCGACGACGACAAATCTATTTAGGAGAAAAGGGGTAGAGAGTCAGAGCGTGTATAAAAGCCAAGTTTGCAAGTTGCAGATGTGCTCCAGTTGCACACACGAAGGCATATAGGCATCTCTGCTCCAGTTGGGGCTGCTAAGTAAGCTGGAAAATAAGATGAGCATTCAATATCCTCGTAATGATCGTCACTGGGCCGGCGAGTAACTCGAGTAGAAAAACAAAATCCGCCGCCACGTCTCTTAATACACATTTGATACGTAATCTACACACAATTTTAGCCGTGCCACTTGCTTACTTCCTTCCCCTCACATCCCTCCACTAACGCTATGCTCGCGAAAATGCAGAGGAAAGGGTTCGAAAATTAAATTGTGCATGCAAATTTTTGGAACGAGGCAAAAAATAACGTGAAATTGGCGATTCTCTGGAACAAAAGTCCTCCTGCGTGTTATTACCTGCTCGAAAATCCGATTTCCCAACAAGGAAGAGCGAAACGTCACGCTTATTGAAAAATATCTCGGGAAAAAGATCAAAGACGTATTTACAGAGTGAAACTTTTTCCTTGTCCAAAGGAGAAATTTTACAATTTCATTTTCTCTCTGCGTATGTGTGAAAGGAAAATGTGATAACTCAGAACGACTATCAAATTTTGCGAGATTTTCGACATTGTGTGTATTTTGGAGAAGCGGAAAAAGAAGAAAAGATAATGTCATGCGAGCATCCTCTCGTTCTTTCCTTCACGAGGACGTGCAACCGTTGGCGAATTCATATCACAGCTCCAAATCAGCAGCACCTCCTCCGTTGAGAAGTTGCTATCAAACAAGGGCAGAAACTCAAACAGAGAGTGAGTATGAGCTTCTTTTATTTCTACCAAAAAGATCCCCAAGAAATATTTCCAATTTTCTTCCACTTTATATATAAAAATAGCTGTGAGTAGAAGCCCGCCAACTGACTGGAGAAGATTTTTTCCATTTTCTTGCATATCATCCAATTTTTTTATACTTTCTCTTCTGATTTCATTTACTTTCTCCGACTGGGTAAATACTACGCCAGACCACACAATTGGCTTTTCTCTCTCGAACGTCGTCATCATCATCACCATCATCGACAATCCCAATAAAACTTAATTGGCTTTGGAGCCGCATGAAAAATCACGCTACTTCCTCTCCGCTCCATTTCACCCCGAGAAAATAAAAGGTAAGAAATGAATAGGATAAAACGGAGAGAGATTTATAATTCAACAGGACTTTAAATTTTTCACAGTGGCTCACGCCCACGCCCTCACAAATCGCGGAATCATTACAACCAGATACAAACAGGTTACAACAGAATTGTGGGCAAAAAGAATATTATTTTTGCGTGCAACCTAATCCAATACATCTTTTGAAGGATAATAGAGAAAAATAGCCTAGTTTTTTGTTCTCTCTCGCATGGGTGCAGTGTGTGTGTGTGTGCTCGCTCACTCGTTCCCTTTTGACAATTCCAGAATTGGTTGGGATTTGGGAATATATTTCGTCTCGCAGACATTTGTGTTTTTTACACTGGAAAACAGAGAGAAGAAAAGAGAAACAGTTTAGAGTAGAAATATTACTAGCAAGTTATATATTTCTATTCAGTTTAGGCTTGCCAGACGGACGGACATGTTTGCGTAATATTATTTTATGTATTTCTAACGGAACGTCCCGTACACATACACATTGCATGAGTAACGCCAGCCAGCCAGCCAGGAAGCATCAATTGCTGTTCTTTCTCGGCATAGACTCTGCTGGTTATATAGGCATCACTAAATATTATGCCAGGCATGCATGCAGATCGAACCGGGTATGAACTTGCATGACATGTATACACATTGCATATTGGCAAACTGCAAGAAAAAGCACACGAGTGCTCTTTCCTCCTCCTTTTTTGTATATATTTATATGCCACTCTTCACTGGCCAGAGCTAAATTGCGAGTGCTACTTCTGCGGGACAGAAGAGAAAAAAAATTTATATATCTTTTTCTAGCCATCTCTCGTGTGTCCTGTGTGTATCTGGCCATTACGTGAATATACGGTTTTTTAGCAGAAAAGAAAAAAATACCAAGTGGTGATATTGAGATAAATATTATACATGTGTAGCAAAAAGTAAAGGGCAGGCTGGCAGATCACAATAATGGAGCAAAAGGAAACGAGTAGCAGTAGTAGTACTACGGGAAACTTTTTTTTTCTTTTTTTTTACTACTACGGAGAAGCAACGTGGAAGAGAAAATATTCGTTCGCTCATATACTTTCACTCTGGACGATTTCTGTGCCTATACATACACGGTTTTTCAAGCCTGATGTGACGACGGAGAATTCAAGTTCCTTTTCCACATATATGTATATATATTTCGGCTTGTGGCATTGCAGGGAATGGAGTAACATGAGCGTGTGTACTTGTGTTGTATCCCATGAAAGTTCAGAGGAAAAGAGGATTCGGCCGACGAGAATTCGGGTTTATTAGGAAGGAAAGCAAAAGCCCGGGCAAGCGCTCACGCTACCCGCACCCAAAAACTGCGTCAGTCTTGTAGTAATAGCTTTCCCATATCTGATATATACGATACAGTTATATGAGCGTCTAGTCACTGAGTGAGTATTGAGCAAACTTTGCCATATGACAACATCCTCCATGCTTTCCAGCCTAAATTACACGGACGCGTATATCCCCCCAACGAAGTAACTAAAACATCATGCGAGGATATCCAATTCCCTACTCTTGCCCTGTCGCACTATGCCAAATCCGACCCACACAATATTATGTCTTTCTCCACATTAAATTCCTTTCACTTTTGCCCTCCTACTCCACACATTTTACACTAACATCATCCACCATCTTACTTACAAAGTCCGTCCACTCGAACACTGCACTGTACGCACTTACATGACACTGATATGCCCCATCTGTCTAATCAGTACCTACGTGGCATTTATTTTAAATACATTGGACGTTCAATCAAAGCATTTTCGGAAATATTTTCGGCAGAAATTCAGTACTAATCTAGCGAGAATGTGTATAGGGAGGAATGTATAGTATTCGAGCACCCTTGTTTGACATGTCATCCTCGACAATTATGGTCAAGTGAAATTATTCAAAGATTGGGACTGTCTCAATCATAACCAATTACAGGTAGACACAAATAGCACCTACCCTATCGGTAGCATACGGTATATTTATTCAAAACCCAGTCGGCGTACAATTAACGCATTTTGGAATGGCAATAGTAGCAACACACCTAAGATAATATATTAAGATAGCTTTTGACCTACCCGATCGGTAGCCTAGCGGGTATTTATTCAAAACACAGTCGGCGTACAATTAACGCATTTTGGAATGGCAATAGTGGTAACACAGCTAAGATAATATTATTAAGTTAGATTTCGATCTACCCGATCGATAATCTAGCGGGTATTTATTCAAAATACAGTCGGCGTGCAGTTAAAGCATTTTGGAATACGTCCACTGGAAACGGGGGGACGATACTCTAGTGGGAATGTGAGTAAGGAGGAACGTAGTCGTTTTCTCCACAAGTGCATGGGAGAGCACGGAGAGAATAGGGGGTATGCATGGAAGGAAATGCCTTGCAGCTGTATCGCACACTTTATGGCTTTGCCCAACTCTTGATACGACACACCACCACCACTACTCGGCGTAATATTTTCCTTTCAGAGAGGATCATAGGGAAAACGTGGAAAGCTGGCTAAAGCGTGTGTTGTATAAAATAAGAAAGTTGTTGGTAATAATGTATCTGGTGGTGCGCGTATATATAGCGAAATGCAGTTTTCTCCGTGTGTGAATCTTGTGGATATTATCGAGGAGAGAGCAGCAGCAGCAGAGGAGAAGTGTAATGGCTCGTCGTAGTATTTCCTCGCGCGACATAATAATGTAGGGAAAGAGGAGTAGGAGCTCTGGAATCGTGTGTGTGCGAGTGCCACTACTACAACTACAACTACTATCTCATCATCATCATCATCGTCATCATCCTGCTGATCATTCTATTGCCTTTCTGCATGGGTGGAAAGTGGTGCATGTATATTAAAGCGTTATTATTATACATATGGGATGGCAGGTAGGCCGTCGTGGATCAGGACTTTACCAGGAGAATCCAACCAGTTCAGACCGAAAAGAAAATCAACAGCAGCACCGTGGTTTATGTGTACACTCTAGTTTGGTTTTCCAATGTGTGTGATAATATGGTTTCCCCTACTACTCCTCAAAAATACGGGACACCAGACCTGCTTCTTCCACACAACACCACAACATCTTCTCAACAATCGTCAGTCTGCTCCTCTCAAAAACTGAAACCCTAATCTATATAATATATTTTCTCTCAGCATTCATTTCCTTGTGCATCAAAAAACTCGGCTCATCATCATAATATTATATTGCAGAGCCAATATATATGTGCATCCCGAGTAGCACCTCTCCTCTCATCCCATCACTTTCCGATTGACAGACAGAACACATTGTGTGCAAGTTGTTCTAACTCTTGTAACGCTACTCTGGCCTAACACCAGCAACAGTGTCACCTTTGTCAGCTCCAGAGACACAAGAGTGAAAGCATTTCTTGATTATTTTATACGACCCTTCCCCCAATCCAAATTCATATCCGCACTTTGCGCTGCCACAACTGAGTTTTAAAAAATGTGCAGACTCTTGTGGAGGCCATCCACAATAATCTCATAGCTAATTATTATAACCGGTGCGGTGTGCAGTATCGAGAGGAGTACAGAATATTATAAAATCCAATTAAACTGGTAAATTAGGAGGGGAGGAAGGAGTGAGTGGTGAGTGCAGTGGTCGGAATGAACGTGGGAATTGAATGAATGGAAAAGTGACAGTTGCTCAGAAGAGGAGAGAAAAAAGCGAGTGAAATAGCAGGACGAGTGTGAGAGAGTACATATTTACATGTCCTTATTCGCTTGTAATGTATTTTAACGTGCATCCCATATCGCACCCGCATTTTATGAGGTGTGCCTCGTGGTCCTCCTCTGACTTTCTTTCTTCTGCAGAGAGGTCTGCTGCAGCATTTTCCACCGTGCCGTAATCACGACACTACGGACGAAGAAAAACCTATACATGTGATACAGTCAACAAGAAAGAGAGAACTCAAATCACCAGCGGAAGGAAACGGAAAATGCTGAGTTGTGGATCACTTATTGCGGTAAATGTGTGTGCTCTGCTCAACTCTCTCTCTGCTCCTTCCTGACAGCTCCCTATAAAAGAATAATAATACATACCATTCATTCAATTACTTATCCACATAATTGCATTATTTCTCTCCCTTTGACGTGCCCTTCACAACTTGATCTGATTTCATATTATTATTATTATTTCCCCCCATAAATACCACGCAGCTAGAGCAAATATTATATGCGCATCCATTTATCCTATTACGGGAATGCATTAGGAATCGTAATGATGATCCTCCAGGGACATGCTTCCCCAATTTCTTAAACCAAATTCCTGAGATTGCGGACCGATATCTGACAATCAAGTAATGCAACTTTTTGTGCAATGAATACATTACAAGGTATTCTGGGAGTATATTATATATTGCATAATACATACGAAGGACTATTAGCGGGACGAGAATTCCTCTTGAGAAAATGAGATTGTAGGTAACAGGATACGGGGAAAACACATTTCACCATGATATCATGTATATAACCCTTGATCACGATATAACGGTGGTGGTTGCTGATACCCCACCTATGCATGTTTGCTATATGTTTTTGTTGGCTTCGTCTCAAAGAATATTATGAAACAAACACAACAAAACATTTCCCGACATGTCTATCGGAAAAATCTCTCCCTTTTGCAGCACTATAAACAGTCTGCTATTAACTCATGGTGATAACCGTCATGAATGGAATAATTTTTGGCACGTTTGCCATTTCAATTCTGCTCGTCCCGTTTTCAAGTGAAAAATAAGAGCTGCAGGATTTTTTTCTTTGAAAATTCTCCCTCATCATCATCACCAGAATATATGTAGGTTGTGCATGCATGCTGCATATATTTCGTTCCACACAATTGCAAAAAATTGTGTTGTGTGCAAAAATTCCATATTGTTCCTATCTTCGCATTCCTTCACACGATAATATTATATATCGTAAGTCTCGATAGAACTTGGTCACAAAAGCGCTNAAAATTCCATATTGTTCCTATCTTCGCATTCCTTCACACGATAATATTATATATCGTAAGTCTCGATAGAACTTGGTCACAAAAGCGCTATTTTACGCCTACCTCTTCCCGTGTGCCAGCTCAATATTTACATAGCTCAACATACATACCTGGGTAGTCGGTTTAAACCAATACTGGATATGCGTATGTTGAACCTTCATCATCACTACATTTCATAATTTTACGAGTGTAGGTGGATAATCAATGGGGTCTATAAACAAACTTTTACAATACACACCTCATCATGAGCAGCACACAGTGCTGCTTCATTTACCTTGAAAAACAGCGTAGCACACAACTTTTGTGGTGCGAATAAAAGAAGCATGATGATATATTGGCGAGCCACATAGGCACTCATTTTCATTACGTTGCGAATCCTTTTGGGCATATAAGTCACTTAATCCACAAGAGTATTTGCACGGGCAAGGTTATGTGGATCAAACCGAGACTTACGATGATCAAACTGATTACCTTTGCGATAACAAAAAAAAATGGCAAAGTTTCTGGAAAAGAATTAGAGAGTCTTTAGGAATACTGTGCAGCATATTTGCGTGTAATCGAATGGAGGCAGGGATTAGCCCATCTTGGAACACGACCATGGAAAAACACAATTTCATCTAAAAGAAAGTCAGGATGGGAGGGAGCAACGATCTTTCATCTTTTCTTTAAGCCCTGATTAGAAAATGGATTGGAAAATTAGATTTTCAATCTTGTTTGAGCAAGTAGGGTTTCTGGAAAAACAAATTTACTGCTCGATCCACATTGATGGATGTTCGTAAGCACACTGCTCCTGCTGCCCACGCTTCTTAAATGACATCTTGGATGAAATTGTATTTTTTTTGGACTACGTGACTTGCAGAATGAAGGATATAGTTTGAGACGAGGATGATAGAAAGTCGGAGCCGTTATGGTTCTCTCTCTCTCTCTAGATATTGTCCTGTTGACAAGATCGATCCCGTTACAATAATTAGATTCTACATTATTTACCCGTATCGATTCACTCCCATGTCATACAAACCACCATAAGAGGACGTGATCGCATATATACCCAGTTTGCTCCCATTACTCTATTAATATTTAATTATTCTCTCTTCTACCAACTTTTAACAACATATAAAAACCACCCAACTGAGAACACGAAAGTTTATTCCTCTAGCTTCTCCAGTTTTTTTTTTGTTTACCTGTTCCCATGCAGTCTCTATTCTAGTTTCCCGATTGTGGAGTGCCAGCATGCGTTTCTAAATTGATTCTATTTTTTTCCAAACTCTGCTCATTCAAATTATGGCTATAACGAGGTACATTTGTGAAACGTCACATTTTATATGATGATATATGTTTGGGTTTGATAGATCCTCTGCTGCTGAGGCACTCTGGGATAAAACTGTTGATCACGGTGGACTTGTACGTGCACCACTCTGCCATCATTTCACCGGAACTGGTGTAATAACGTGTACATTTCATTGCTAAATACATTCCATTAATTAAAAGGTGGATCCCGCCCGGTATATATACATTATAGAGGAGACGCGCAAAGTTGATTCATTGCCCATTTTTACACCCATTTCTATCTAACCGCAAAAACTCAACACACACGACGACGACCAGATTCAGTATAAAATATTGACAGAAGGCTAGTTGTGCGGATATGGTGGATACGTGAAAAAAGGATGATTTTATTATGACGATTATAATGTTGGCCGTGTGCATGCATGTTGAGTACATGTATGGATGACGAGAGAGAGGAGTGAACAATAATGCATTCAATAATTCGGCTTTTGTGTATCCTGCGTATTATTCTCCTCAACTCGTTCTCCACTACCAACATCATCATCATGCATCACTCTCCTTCAAGACCACCACCAGCTGAGTCCCACTACTGACGAGCAACACTTATTCTTCTTGTCATCTCTATTCCACCTTTTATATTCTCGTTGAAACAAAAAACACGAGCCTGCTTTAACTTACTACTGGTCCTTGAGCAGTGAAATTAACTCCAAAACCAAAACCAAAATTCACACACATCTGACACATCACGTAAATTAGTCTGGTGACGGTGCAATATGGTGGTCCTCCTGACTAGTTAGTTAGTTAGTCATTTTTTTAAAAGGAATTTCCACAGCTGATCATCATCACCTCTTCACCTCCCCCTCAGATATTATATACCTCTTTAATAGTGGAGATTAGCGTTTCTCAATACATTCCTGTGTGCGCATGACAGTGGTGGTGGTGGTGGTGGTGAGGTGGACACACTGACTATCGGTGCAATCAAAACAACGGGACGTACTTAAAAACTCTCCGCAAAATAAGTGTCTGCTTCTACACAAATTGCTCCGATCTCCATTTCTAAAACGCTTTCGCCACATTCCAAACATGCCAACGGCAATGCAATGTAGATGAACGTTGCCCGAAAATAATGTGCACAGTAATTAATTATGCAAAGAAAGTTATATCGCCGTTGACTCTTGATCCTGTCATCCTGTCACGCACTTCGACTGTGTAAATAAATATAAAAAACTGTAGTAGCAAGTTCTGAAAAGGGAGGTATTAGTACTTATTTGAGCATCGAGAAGCCTGGCAAGATGAAAAAGTTTACGTTCAAGGGCGTGCTTGATAACATCCGGTCCAAAGGATCCGAGCAGGCTGGAGAAGGTCCTGGAGGCGCAGGAAAGGGGGGTCCCGGCGCTGGAGCATCTGGGAGACCTGATTCGGGCATTGCCACTGAGATTGTCGAGAATCTGCGGCCCGAGCATTTTCGTGTCATTAAGGTAATCCTGAATTCATTAGTCGTTCATTATATTGTGCTCCTTCGTGTTTCTTGTCATTTTGACGTTATTTTATAGTGTAAATCATTTTTGGATTGTGGAAGGATTAAATTTACTCTGTGATCAGCTCCAGTACACACAAGTCATGTATAACTGATTCAAATTGGGTAAATTGTTTTGGCTAGCAAAAATGGTTTGATGACACCAATTTGCTATTAGCGAAATTCTGTTTGTAATAATTTTCGTAAAAAATGCCGATATGATGATAGTTTTTTAATTGACCCGTGTTGGATCGAGGCTTACGACATTATATATCGTAATCCTCGGTTGGATGCTAAAAAAAATCCTTTACACGTACGTTATTAGCAATGCTGCGGTAATGGTGCATCAAAGTGCTTGTATGCACGCAGTATATGCTCCACATTATTAATTAATTAATTCGATCTCCTAATTGATCTAATGATGATCTGACACGATGATCATCATATTTCTCATCCTATATACATACCCAAAAAGGATTTTACTTCTGACCCAATCTATAATCACCGTTGAAAACAGAAACTGAATGAGCAGCAACCTTTTTCAGAGCTAATTAAGCCCCGACACAAGATGCAAATTAAAAGTACTCACTCAGCATGAATATTCAACGTGTTTATTTACTTGCCTAACCTTCACATCAAAGAGAGCGGTGGTAGTAGTAATTATATCGCCTTTAATCGGGATTAATCCGTATCTACACTTATTACTGGGGATATATTGACGTGAACTCATCTCGTGAATTATTACCGCTTGTGTGGACTTATGGAGGCATATTCATATTATTCGCTGATGAAGTTTAGCTGATGTACTATTTGGCATTGCCGTTTAGGTTTTGATTCTTCCGACGAGTTGCAAAGCGGAAAACAATAAAAATTAGTGTAACATGTTGAGACGCTAGTTGGATTGTTGGAAATGAGAATGAGCTCCAGTTATTAATGCACTGACTAATAATAACGAATGTTTTGTTGTTGCAGACGTTCTGCCACGGATTCCCTTACCAGCCGACTTCAATCGCTTTCGACCCTGTTCAAAGGCTCATTGCCGTTGGCACCAAGTGCGGATGCATTCGAATGTGAGTTCCCTCAATCGATATATTATTTCGTACCATTTCCTTACGCACGCACGCATTAAAAAAGTTTTTGCTGCTTTCTCGCTTGCTCTTTTATTTATTTATCCTTGACAAGACCACCAGTTCGAAGCTCATTATTTCGAAAAGATGAGACTAAATCCGCTGTCCACCATACTTACGCTAACGCGTAATATCATGCATGCCCTTCATTATAAAAAAGGACTCATTTTTATGGACTATTGAACGCGTGTGTCGTGTATCATTGAGAGTTATATGCGAGTAGCATATATATTAGTTGTGGAATGATGTGTTATTGCTGAAAAGTAATGGAGTGGTGATGATGACATTGGCTAAGCCGTACTTGAGCGCACGTATGAAACCGAGACTTACGATATATAATATATATCGTAAGCCTCGATGAAACACTATATAACCATATTTCGCAGGCTTAATACTACCTCTCGTAATTCCGTATAAATGCAGAAGCATATATTATAATTCCTTGGTAGTAAACGTGCCTATCAATCCCGTGTGGTATATTTATCCGATGAAATATTCATAATACGATTTCCTCCTCATTGTTCACTTACAGTCAGTACATATCATTCGAAGGAAAAAAGTCGGTTAGTAGAAGGAATTGAGGCAGTGGTGCGTAAATGAGTGTTGGTTTAGTATGTGCATATATAAAAAAATAAATATTGAGTATATGGCTTCGTCTATGTCTACTCTTTCGTAACAATGAACATGTCTTCATGAATTGGAAATGCTTTAGATATCAGACTAGCTAGTAGACAGCACGTTTTCAGCTGTTCCATAATTCGTCTGTCAACACACACTTTAATGTGCCCACCACCACCACTTCTTTACAATTATAATTCTGCGCCCACTTCAGCTCCGTCTAGACTGACAAAAATATGACAAGGAGCAATCTTTACAAGTTCAATATGAGTCGCAATAAAAGGAAAACACACGAGAGTAGTAGTGGAGCTGGACACTTTCGTTTCAGAGTAGTAGTCCGACTAGTCAGCACTCCCTTTGCCAACTTTCTTTCAATGGGAAGTAGCTCATTTGTTTTAGTTGTCAGCAGAGGAAAGCATTCGATTTGTAATCCAGGTCGCCACATAATAATCGATGGATGGGATATAATAAAACACGTCGTTGGCAGCATCTACAAAAGTGGCATAATAATAGGAACATATATACATTACGCCCATCACGTCAAAGTTAAGTGGGAGTGTGGGACGGACCCAAGCACAATATCAAGATTTATTATTTTCTGTCTCCCTGTTAGTTGTTGATAATAAACAAGCGGGGAAAAAAATACAGCAGTATCAGTCACTCCATCTCCAGCCAGTAATTTGTCAAATTTTAGACAACCACCGATGCAATTCTTGACACGAGTTCTGAACCCCCTAAACTTTCCAAACATTCCAAAAATCCAGCCAATTATTGTAAGCCCGTTACGGGCAGATGTCTTCCCCGCGTGCACTTTCCACACTGATGGGTTTCTCCTTGCACTTTCTTTACAATATCCTGTCAACCTCCTTGTCACTCATTCTAACTATTTATTTATATATAGTCTCCAACAAAATATAAGATAAAAATAATAATGATGGAGTGTATTTCACCTCAAATGTATATAGTTCAGTATTTTTTTATAGCTTTTCGATAATCACCAATGCCAAAAAGTTTTTATTTAGAGGGAAACCCGTAAAAAGCGTAATAAATGACGGGGCAGCTGATGGGCGTAACTCTGGAAGGATATAACTGTCAAGATGACAGTGAAAAAAGTAGTAGTTTGGTCCAGTGTGTGTCCCTTGTCCACTTGACGCATTTGTGGACAGCATTAGCTCTCCACTTGCAAAAGTTTGAGAGGCACACCACCATACATATTTCAGAGGGCGATAGGCTCACCTCTATTGGCCACTCTCAATTGGGAATTGTACCATGAATGACCGATTCCCCGCTTGATTGATGCTTTCCATTATCCCCTCTTGCATGACCAGAGTGTGAGCTCCTACACCACCACAGTTGTGTCAGTTTAATTTCATCCGAGAAACAACAACTCCATTCTTGCTGCTGTTTCCACTCCTCATCATGATAAATTGCGTGGCCGACTAATTCACCTAATGTACATGCGTGAAGCGATATATAATAACGTGAAGGGAGCACTAGTAGTCAAGTTAGAAAGCCGCACTAGTCTTAGTCGCCGTCATCGTCACCATCATCATTCGCACTTGAGCACTATTAATTTATGAGACACGGAGTGCCTACGTGAAAGAGGAGTGAAAGAAAAATGAAAAGACCTCTCGCTGCTCCCGTCTTGCCACGTTCAGCTGCTGAATGAATATTTGATAAAGTGCTATTGAAAAGTCAGATTTCCTCGCGGAATATAAGAAATGAAACTTTGTAATTCGAAAACTCGGCAGGACTTCTATTCATAATTACATAAAATATATAACCGTTACGAGAGTGGTTGCAATTTTCGTTGGAGTTGAAAAGCGTGTCCTGACCATAGCCAACTTAAGAATATTCTTTTAAGACACGCACTCAACTAGATGACATGATTTGGAGATTCTTTTTTCAAAAGTCGGCTAAAGTGGAGCTAAAATACTTTTTAAAGCAAGTCTGAGAGATGAGGGTAGAGTTTCGTACGGTAATTGAAGTTTGCATGTGGGAGGGAGAAATTGAGACAGAAAAATATATATAAAAACTGTGTCGAAATAAAATAAATGTCGATTCCGTGTCCTTAAGTGTAGTGGTAGTATATATTCGTGCATATAGGCGGATAGTAATTTAATGCGGTTGGTGAACTGCATTCGCGAGCCGTGTCATTAAATTGCAAGAGTAAATTTACATTTCCATGAAACAAGCCGGAATGTTATTTTTTCATTCACTCACTCGCTTCCATTTCAGTCTCTGTGCTCGTGATTACTCCGAAGGCTGAGGGATATTATTATTATTATGTCGGGAAAGCGTAACAATGGTTCTCCGAAACCCTGCTCTACACTCATTCTAATTTGTAATCTTCTTGCGTCGAAATTAAACTCGTTCCAAAAAAAATACTCTGCTTTTGTTCTCCACTACTTGCTTTATACACAAAAGTGAGCATAATATTGACAGAATTATGGGCCTGCTCTCTCCCTACTTTCAAGAAATGGAGAACATTTTTAGAACAAGGACGACTTTTCTCCTCCGTGTCCTCCACCATATTAATGACTACAACCTCTTATTGGATTCTACACTCTTTACGTGTACATCTAATGAGAACAGGATGGATATGGATAGGCCCCTTTCTCCCCACCAATATAATATATATATAGCCGAACGCAAAATGCCGTAAAATGTCGATCGATATTGCTACATTGAATTTCATTATATTACCACCACCACCAACACTACTCCTCATGCCACATATATATTTGTGTGTTTTGTTTTGGGGAAAACTGTTTCACTGTTGTTTCACGACGACGACCCGCATGTATGTGCACTGCTCCGGTAGTCCGTGTTTCATGTCGATAATATACGTTTTGCCGGCCACATTACTTGATTGTTTGTGTTTATTCACTATGCCGTTTCCTTTTTGTCTCTTTTGAGATTGCACGGCTGATGGCACCACAAAGGAGCAGTAGTGGTCAGGCGGACCACTGGAAATGTGTGTATTTTGGGGAAAACTGCTTAAGGACCGTGCGGGTGGGAGTGAGAAAGAAAGCGATACATGAATACAAACGGACGCATTTTCCTTATGTATATGTGTAGTTCCTTTGCCCTCCATTCTACTATTTTACGGAAATGAAGCAAAGCCGTCTGATCATAACTGGAGGCTTAAATAATTCAACGGGTATGGGGAGGAAGAGCGGAGACATGGGTTACTTCTCTGCTGGCAAGATGGAAGACAGTAAAAAAAGAGGGTCATAATGGGACGGGATTT
The DNA here is from genome assembly GCA_036850665.1 of Dicranocentrus wangi. Taxonomy (NCBI): domain Eukaryota; kingdom Metazoa; phylum Arthropoda; class Collembola; order Entomobryomorpha; family Entomobryidae; genus Dicranocentrus; species Dicranocentrus wangi. The sequence goes on along the minus strand of JAANSN010001749.1, from coordinate 6,329 downwards.
GAAACCAGGCTCCAGCATTACTAATCCAATGGCTTTAGAACTAGAACAAACGAAGCATGAGGCTTGCATTCAATGCAAGAAAGAAAAGAAAATGATTCTCATTCCTTTCTCCACCCTGATCTCCATCATCTTCCACGAGAGTGCTGTCGAGGAGAGAATTCATCCAAATAAATAAAGGAGATGGGCATAGGTCGTATGACAGCTGTCACAAGTCAGAGTGTACGCTTTTCCTGGGGAAATTAAGTGGAACCAAACCATCCGTTGAATGCTACACGACAGTTCGTTTTATTTATTTTTTTCCCATTGTCGCTGCTGACCCGAGTGTGTTGGGGAAAACGCTTTGAATACCTAAAACCTATAAAGAATAGACAAATGATGGAGTATTATAGTGTAAACTCTTTTGCAGCCCAATCCATCTTTGTTCTGTCACACACAAAAAGCATCTTGTTATTTCGGATCGTCCGTCTTTTTTTCTTCTTCTCGGATTGATAGCTATTAGTTTGAGACAAGCAATAAGTTTCCCTTTTTGTGAACACTCTGTGGTGGGCAAAAAATTGATACTTTTGTCGACAATGATACACGAGACTGTGATGCGCCCATTTTCAATCAGACGATGAGTACTTTTCATTCGTAGGTTATTCCGATTGAGGAATATGTAAAAATTTTACTCTTTTTATTGCGCTATCAAAACCTGAAACTGGTGAATCGCGAAATGCACTCTCGACTTAAAATTGTCATCGAAAGTTGGAGCCGTAATCAAATTTTGGAATCCTTCGCAGCAGCCCCCTGTATTCTCGTTTTGCCTTGGTATGAAAACAAGTTAATGATGTTGTGAGGAGAGAACAGCGTCAACCCCTCGTTTCCCGTTTTTTGTATCCTGTTGATAAATTCGATCCTACCTCGAGTTTCACTTAATGCATCTGATGCTGTAAAAAAGGGAATTACTGGAGAAAAAGTTGCCAGTTGTGCGTATGCCTACCATTCATCATACGTAGTAGGTTTAGGGAGACTTGTACATTTTTTTGCTTATAAAAAGAGAGACTCGTTGTTGCACTCTGGTTTAGCGTGACTTTTGCATTAGTTTTAGTACTTTGCTCATTCTCGACATCACTCTCTGTCGCTAGCGAGAGGGCTTCTCAGAGAGAGTTCTAGACTATACCATCGCGAACTCGAGAATATCGTGGTGCTATACAGCTTTCACCAGAAAAACAAGTACAATGTTTTCCATCTCTCTCCCCTTTCAGATTATTCCTCCAAAAAATATCTCTCTCTCTCTTGGAGCGCCTTTGCGGTATGTGCATGAGTATGATGATGATGATCACAGTGTGGAGGAGCTAAAGTTGCCCGCTTAATGTTTTCTTTCTTGCTGGTAGTACGATTTCGCTCTCTCTCTCTCTCTGAGAGTACTGCTGCCTATTGTGCGCTTCTTCACTGTTTCCTACCCATACCCAATACATTTGTATCTGTCGGTGGAAGTGACTGAGCGAGTGAGTGCCATGTAAGCCAACTCACTACGAAATGACAGGGAATATAAACGGAGAAAGCACAGAGATCTCTCAGCAGCAGCATCTTTTCTGACCGTATGTTCGCGTGTGTAATGTGGTATATAATAGTTGGAGCGCAGTAGGGAAAAAAGGCTGATAATAAAACTAGTGTAGTGTGAAGGAGCAGTTTTAATTACAGAGTCTCGTATATAAAATAATGCTGGAGCGGGATGACTGCTGAAATGGTAATGGGAACATGGATACAGAATATGCTGGCATATCGTCAAACGAGACACGAAAAATGCCTTTCCGCGGTTGACGACAACGACGCCACAGCGCTGCTACATTAACTAGCGAAATTGGAGAACCAAAAAAAAAACCAAGTTGATGATAAGATGAGTCTTGTAGTATATTTCCCCCTCCCGCCCACTTTATGCAGATCCTCAATTGTATTAATGCAATTCGCCTGTTTGTACATGAAACGAAGGCCGAGCAGTGTTTACTTTCAAGTGGGGAGGGGATCCCAAAAAAAAAACTCTCTCAACCCCGATTTCGCTATACAGTTGAGGAGAAACCTTGTGTGCTAAATACTACTGGATAATAATAATGTCAAATATATATGTATGGGTATATATAGCCATCTTACAACGAGACTTAATACATATCGTATAAGTCTCGCTTAGAAGCATATGCATCCAGCACGGATGATGGAGCTCCACCAGATGGATTTATATTCTAAGTAGGGATAAACCCTTTCTCTCTACTACTCTCTGGCGTTTCTCCCTAATAAAATATTCCCTCTCACAATCACTGTAGGATTTTAGGGCTAAGCACTGTGTGATAACATGGATCAAAGTGCCATCTTGGAAGGTACTCCATTTAGGCATCTTATTATATCCGATCCCTGCTGCTTCCTCCCAACATTCCCCTTTCTCTTTCCATTCCAATCCAGGATACACTTTTTTCATACACAATTATCTGCAAAGTGAAAAGCAGGGCGGGATATGGCTTCCCTATATTTTTTTTAGGAGAAGAAGCTTTCCAGCGTAAAAGGAGAGTGGAGAGAGGAGTAGTGGAGGAACAAAGAGAGCACTATAGGAAATGAGAGGCACAAAAAAGATTCACTCTGGGGTTCCCTCTGCACCCATGTGTTTTTTCATAGTTTATGATAAAAGGTCGGCGGAACGCGAGGCACATCCATGAAGGTAAGCGTAATGGAACGGAAGTTTGTAACTTTAAACATTTGACATGGGATCGTATAACCGTGTAAAGATATCCCGTTAGGGCTCCTATTTATACTACTAATTTTTGAGGGTGCAAAGTGGGCCGAATAAACTCATACAAATTTGTATACGCAGTCTTTGTTATAGATGTATGTACACAGACAGTCTTTGTTACACATATATGTAATGCCAAGTCATCAGTCAGGTCCCTAGAGAAATCAATTAATTCTGTTTAGGACCTGTGCAGCTCTGACACAGCAACTACATATATATACGATATATATACCGCGCTACGAAAAGACTCGAGGAAAAAGTTGCTAATTGCTTTCACTTCATAGTTGCGGTTTTCGGATACTCGCCGTATGTTATATAACACATTCTAACCCGCCGGAACGGTATATACACTTGTTGAGATTCTGTCCAGATTTTATGCGGGTTTTTAAATGAAATATGGGATGGAGGAATTTCCACCAGTCGAGCGTGAATTCAGAGTTTTAACTAATTATTACAAGCGGATGTTTTTTTTTCCATCTCGCTCCGATGGGGTATGCATATGATATGACGGGTGAAGGAAAGGCGGCTCGCTATTTATCTCTATTCACTTGTGTGTGGATTCCACTGAATCACACATAATATTCTTGTCGGAACTCGACTACATTTCCCCTCTCTCCACCAAAATGTGCAACTCGCCTCAAATTTTTGTGTAATAATCAAAAGCATCAAAAGATTTGTCTGCGAAAGCGAAACTAATTTTAATTAGGAGTGAATGGGAAGTTTCCCTGCGGTGGGGACACCATATCACCACTCTGACTCAACGGAAGCAGAATGAAATAAAAAATAGTGAGGTGGAAAACATTTCTCACTTGCACATTCTCACCTTGCCCATTTATTCTCCTCTCAATCAGAGCAGGCAGGATGGGAAACACACGAACCAACTTGCTATTTTCTGCAAGGGAAACACAAACAGAAACTAATCGCTCTTTCGTGAGGGGTCTCTCTCTATCCTTCACATCCCCACACTAATGTTTTATGGGGTGTCATATATTAATCAAACAGACGGATTGCCTGAACAAAAAAAAACATTTACCTCTACGGTTAAACTTTTTTTTGTGTCCAAGATGGAAAAAGTAGTTTTGCATACAAGGGAAATCGAACGCATGATTCGGGATAGTCACTTTGCAGCGTATATCGAAATGGCATCATTTTGGAAGTACCTATACAGGCCGGGCGGGCTCCTCACCGAGACTTATTACGATATATCGTAAGTCTCGTCCACACGCAATGATATATAAAAACGTAAAGAGCTCCCGCTGAAAAGGAAAGTTTTTAGGTACATTTGGGCGAAATACGTTTTTATTTACTGAACCAATCCGTTGTTTTGCCAGAAACTTTTTATACGTCCCAATAAGATTTCTAAAGTGCATGAAAAGTGTATGCTTTGCTTATATACACAAGCCCATAAATCTGGTAACAGCTTTCCCTCCATTTCCTTCCTTTTAAAGCGTTTTCCATTCGTAAATTGGAAGGCATATAGAGATATATATAACGTAAGTCTGGATACAGAGCAGATTTGAGTGCACCCCCAACACACTTGTCCACAATGTCAATACGAGATGAAAATAGTTCCATTTCGTCTTCCTGTTTAGACTACCAGTTGACAGTGAGAATCCGAGTGAGGGGAGAAAAAAAGTGCATAACTTTAATCTTGTTTTTTTCTCCTTCTCCCTCTAGTATTTGTCTTATTTCTTCAACAAAGTAAACTCTTCCTCCTGCCTCCCCCTTTCCCCACCACTCCTTGTCTACCGACTCCATTTAGCCACACATTTTCTACTTTTGTTGCTTTCATACTCTCTGCTGCAGAGCTTGAGGGCATCCATCTTGTCCTGAGGATGGTTCTTGCCAAGCATATATACATCCTTGGTTCTTGCGTTTCTCCTCTCCAACTACACACCAAACCACTTTGTCTACTTACAAGAGGATGAAAACAAGTTTTACAATCATATATTATGCGTCTAGAGAGTGAAGAGGGTAGGCAAGTGTCGTAGATTTGTTTTTTTTTCGCGAAATGTCCGCTTTATTTACGCCCTTGTTATGTTTTAACTGTCAGGTTAAGGGGACACAGAGTAGCCCAACTAACGGTATATACATGCAAGTTATATTATTAGTATTTCCCCTAATGCACGGCAGACAACTTGTCTGACACCAAGACTGATTGCCCAATACTACTTTTCCTCCTCTCCCCACTTTTTGTTTTTACTCCCAAACTTGGGACAATATACACCATCCTTTTGCAAAAACTATTTTACGGAACAAAAGGTGCGATTCTTGACTACTTTTGTTGCTCGAGAGTAAGCCGTCGTCTCGTCCTGAGCAAAGCTGTATCCTTTTGTTAGTGGTAATCGAATCGCTTAAGCGAAATAGTTTCTCTGTCCAATTTTACGGCCCCCTCCTCAGTCCCGCTCCGTTTTATGTGTTTAATGAAACATGCGCAAAATGTGGGGTCCTCATAAAACGGAGAGAAATGGGGTAGCATATGTGCCTGCCGTGGCGGGAGGGACATTTCATGTTCGCAGTGGTGACACTATAAAGGTTTCTCGGGATGGTGGTGGTGTGAAGGTTGTAAAATATGTAAGGGCTGATTGTATTATTAAAATGACTCGCATATCAAAGTCACCGAAATGCAATTCACGGGAGTATTCAGAAGGAGGAAAACGAATCATGAGAAGGATGGATATACGAATACCCGCAGAGTACGTAACCGAAACCCCCGTTTTAAAAAACAAGATTTTTTCTTCTTCTCTGCATATCCGTCAAGTAGCTTGTGAAAATGTTTACAAAGGCATACGAGAATTTATAACGTTTTTCGTTTGAGCGGATGTCGAAGACATGGGCTTTTCTCTCCGTGTGTTTGGGAGGAAACGTGCTTTTCAAGAATCGAACCGTATCGCATTGTCTTTACTTACCGTCGTCGTTTTCCACACAAGTTATGCGGTTTAGCGAGGGTTCTCCTAACTCACGAGTCAAGTCCCAGTCCCCAAGGTGGATCTGGATCTTTCCTCATATATCATATAAGCTCCTACGTATGCAGATGCTTTCAAATCAGGAGGTTGTTGGGGGAATGGAAGATTCCGCCACGTTGCACTACGGCTGTATTTCCTCTTTTCAAAAATATATATCTGCTTGAAAGAGCTCGCTGGAGCAAAATGTCTTTGGTTCATCTCATGTCAGGACAAAATGGAAAGGTTTTATTTTTTGCTTCATCTCCCCCTTTTTCCACTTTTCATAAAGCATCCCTGTCGTTTCTTTTTTCCTCGTGATCTCCTCGCCAGGATTTTGGTGGCTTTGCCTTGTATCCGTGGTCTTATTTGTTGCTCCAGCTCCCCACTTTTTCCTCTGTCTTTGCCTACTTGCGGTTCTCTGTCTTCTCCAGCCATCCCGTTTGACTTTCAAGCGGAGCAGGCTCCGCGAAAAGGGAAATACGTAGGGTTATATGCAGTGCTCTGCTCGGAATTGGGTTGGATAACCAACCGTTCATGACGTGCAAATCAAAAGGCACACGAACAGGTACAAAATCTGGAAAACTTGGTTCATGATACACACCTGCTCTGCCGATGGCTTTGCT
>JAANSN010001748.1:0-30067 GCA_036850665.1 Dicranocentrus wangi | reverse complement strand
ATAATTTTTTTAAATTAATTATAAGGTTTCCCAACTTCTAGTCTTTCATATTTGTTATATAAAAAGCGTTTATCTTTTGAAATAAAAAAGTTGCTTAAGTAAACCCATGTAGCAACCTATGTGCCTAACACTGTATAATCTATAGTCTGTTATACATACTATGTGTATATACTTGTACTTGTACGTGTAACTCTATCTTATTGCTTCCTTTATAAAATTGTATGTATCTCTATCTTTTTGTTATCGCTAAACCAGCTTTAGCCTATTTGGTGATTCTGTGGTGTTTTACTAGGTTCGCGGAGCTGCAAGGCATTCGCTCATTGTCGAAACACGGTAGAAGTTTTAGAAAACGAGGTGGTCCAGGACGGACTCCTCGACTTCAAAGACGCAGTTTTAGGGTGCCGAGCTCATCAGATAGTGTGTCTGGCTCACTCTTCCTTCACCAACATGATGATGATGATGATGGTGGATCAGGCCGGAAAAAGAGTCATGATGACACTTGCCTTATCAGGGCGGCGCACGCTGTTCAGGGGTTCACGGAACGCAGTTCTTCCTTCCGAGAAGACTCTGCAATGAAGTTAGTCAAATTGAATCTAAAGACAAATCTTATGTCGTCGTCGACACAATCAGTTCCGCCTACAACCAGCAGCAACTCGACTCGTAACGACATGTTGAGCGCTAATGCCCCCGGTAGCCAAAATCATTTGTTGACTAACACGATGTCAGAGCCGAGCATTGATGTTGTTGGCACAACTAGTCAGTCAGGCGAAGGAGTCACAATGTGCCCCTCCTTCTTGCCCACAGTGTCCACTCCTTTGCCCAAACCCATTTCCCCCTCACTTCCCAGTTCCACCCTCCGAAGCCGTAGCACAAGTAGGCTTCCGCACAATGTTAGTCCACTTTGCAAACAACGTCACACGGAATGCTCGTCAATTGGGGAGAATGACGTTGTTGACGGTTCTCTTACTACTACTACTACTACCTCACACACTCTTAGTAGACGTGAAGACAATCTCTGTAGATCTAGCTTTGATGACACTAATAATCGTAGTAGTCAAAGTGCTTTGACCGCTTGCATGGCGCAGCAGCAGCACAGCACGGTACACTCTGAAATAATGAGCCCTGCCATGTCTAGTCAGACTATCAGGAATTCGGAGGAGGCGGTTCGAGCCATGAGTAAAAGTGTAAATGAGTTAAGTGATCACCACCACCAACTCCATTCCTCCTTGATATATTCAACAAATCTGGAGCGTGACATTGACGACGACTCCACTTCCGACAACTCTGCTAGATTTATATATTGTTCGGGACCCTCGCCGGCGAGGAGATTACGGGGCGACACTGAAATAGAAAGTGATACCAGTAAGGATTTCACTAAAGCGTCCTCGGGTAACGAGGGCTGCTCAGTGGACAATGATGAGTTATCTCCCGTGTCGGAGAGGGAGGGGTTCCTCCTACTAAAGAAGAAACGGGGCTCCCGGCGAAAGGATAGATATTCGAAATCATCCCTGATGAAACGTGCCAGTGCCAATTTCGCCGAGAGGGGGCTCCTCTTCGGCGGCACGGAAAAGATCAAGGAGGAAGTGGTCAAGTTTTTCAAGAGGAAAAAGAGCAGCGATGACAATGAGAGTTGTGGTAGCAGTACAAAAAACGCATCTAGTCACAAAAAATGCTCAAAACTGAAATCCTCCCCGTATCGAGAAGCAAAGTTTTTCTTTCGTAGGCGCCGAACGACGTCCAATAACAAGGGTGCTCCCAACCCGCTTAGCGCGAGCGGACGGAGTAAATCCTCTAGTCAGTTGTTTAGATCAAACAGTGATAGTCACTCGCTCGGACAAACCTCGCTTGACAGTATGCCGTCAGTTGGATCTGAGCCGGTGTTCGATCAGGAAGACGATAATTCCTCCCGTGATGCTTCCAACACCGAGGTATTCCCCCATGAGAAACTGACTACTACTACTACCACTGCAACAACCCTTATTGTTCCTCCCAAACTTCAAATCCCGGAAGTTGACGAGGAGGAAGTCGCCTCCAAGGGGGTCTCAGGGGGGAATCAGTGCATATTAGGAGTGAATAAAAGTAAAATGGTAGAGATAATTAAGGAGCTGGGCTACTCAACGGAGGCCCCACTGAAGCTGTATATTTCGAGCATGGACGCTTTGCTTGTGTATGATCCTTCGGGTGATGATGGGTCATCGTCTAGTGGTGTTGGCACGCTTGTAGCTGACTGTGGTGGTGCTTCTGCATGCTCACACCCAACCGCTTTGTCAACCCCTGTATGCCATGTTGATTCTTCAGTGTGTGACGCTGAGCTGAGTAATTTGTTGGGGGAGTATTCTGCCGCTAGAAATGTCGCTAGTCAAGGTAGTAGTAATACTAAACGTAGTGTTGTGGCAGCGGCGCCTCCGCCGCCGACGACGAGCAAATCCCGTTTCCTGCGCAGGCAGGAAACGGTTAGATTAGGTCCTGCCCCTTCGCAACAATTCTTCGAGTCGGACACCAACTCAGGAGGAATGACCTCATTCTCCACAATGAGTAGTAGACTAGGCACTAACAATGGTAGTTTTAGTACGAGCGAGTCGGCGAGTAGTTACTCGGCGCTAGGCCAGCTAGTGAGCGTAGGCTCAGACTCGTTTAGTGGTAGGGTTAGCAGCTCCGTAATAGTACCAGCAACAGACAATAAATGTAATTGTAAAATTCAATTGTCTCATCAAGGGGAACTTAGCGATGAGGAGTTAATATTAGTTGTAACAAGTAGTAGCAAGGAGGTAGAAACGAGAGACGATTTCAATTACACTTTGCATGATGTTACTGAGCATATGGGTGTTACTGGATGTAGGTCTCCTATTCCCGAGGAATTACTTTGCGACAGATCCACGCCAACCCAGATTAATTTGAACCAATCTCAAAACAGCACTACTCTAACCGGCGGAGTTTCTAACTTCAGCATTTCAACTATTACTAACAGTATTGTACAACATGCTCCAACGACTGCAACCGTGAATACCACCAATTCTTATAATATTTCACAAGGTGATGCATCGACATGTCTGAATGCTGCTAATGCTATCACTACTACTACTACTACCACTACTACCAACTTTACTACTAACAATACATGTAGTACAATGACATGCGGAGGTGGAAACACTCTGAACAAACTTGTCAATAGCTCCGCGGCAGAGGACCACATAGCTCATCTTGACAATGGTACTAGTGCTGTTGCCACTTTAGATGAATCCGCTACCAAAACCTCCTTTGTCTCCTCGAGTCCTTGTCTTCCCCACCCTTGTGATCCTCATCACCATCCACCCAACGGTTTGCATCATAATCATCATCACCGTCACGGATACAGAGAGATTCAGGCGTCGTGTCTGAAAAGTGCTAACGAGACCACGACTGTCGTAGAGTCTGACACGTCTGGAGGGGACGGACACCCAGCTGCTCCGGAGAGAAATAATGGGGTCAGGCCTATGCACACGCAGAAAGTTCCCTTGTCTATTGCCTACCATCATCATGGCGTCAAAATCCCTGTTCCCTCGAACCCAACCCCCTTTATCAGCCACAACCATATGAACATGACTACCACTATAATCACTTCCGCAACGGGGACGATGCCAATGATCAACTATGCTGGTGGCGGTGGTGGGGGCGCACTTCACCGCAGGAGTTCTGAGTCGGACTTGAGCACCCCTCCTAAACGTAATACTTAAACTTTGCCATTTCATTTTCTACTCTCCACTCTCACTTTTTTCGTGCATTACCTAATATGAATACCTATTGTTTTATAGCTGCCACGATGGCTACCCACATGAGAGGCTTTCCTACCACTGGAATGAAGCCAATTACAACTGTTGACCAGTACGGACTGATGGAGTACCCTTTCATCACGGTTTCTCAATTTCCCCCGGGATTCTTAACGCATATAGGTACACGATACGATGAGGTATACAATATGTCGGAAACAAGTTGTGACATAATAATACTTTATTACTCAGGTGGCACTGTCACCGCTAGATCTGTAAAACTGCTGGAACGAATTTCCAACTTGGACGAGCCAGAGTCCAGAGATGCTTGGTGGAACGAGATTCGGATGGAGATACGGGCGCATTGCCGGGCGTTTGGATGTACGGTGGTGGTTGGTTACGAGGAACACACGACCATGTGGTAAAAGACCATGCATGGCCAGAGTATTTGTTGCTGTATATATACTGTGCTGTGCTGTATATACTCTTATCTGGTTCATAATACCCTTTCTTTACATGCATTTTACTAGTGATGACGTATGTGTTTTGAGTGCTTGTGGCACTGCCGCAATTGCCACCACAACCATCGGTCTGAAGAACGTAGAACTACTAACCGTAAGTACAAAGCAAGGAGCGCAGAATCCTGTGATAGCAGACGCCCCGTGTCTTGGTCGTGGTGTTGAAAAAGACAGAGCGGTCTTGGCTAAACTCGACAGTGTGATAAACACTGCTGCTAATAATGTAGGTTTACCACATGATGGATTTCATGGATTAATATGGATTACAGTACAGATATGGATGTTGTTAAAACAATTAAATCATTTAGGGAGCGCTGAAACACATGCTGATGGCACCATCCTCGAAACTTCGCCATGACTCTGACCACGATCCCAATTGCTCCATGCTTCACATTCCAAGCAGCCCTGCTGGACTGCCTTTCCCCGTAAAAATGTCACGATGTCATGTTTGTAGGCAAGTGTAATAGTATGAATATATTCGTTCGTAATAGGGATGAATGATTTGTTGAAAGTTGATCATTATTATTTGCAGAAAAGGTAGAGTTCCAGACGTCTTAATTGTCACAGTGGACATTCCTCCCGGACTGCATATTACAGGCAAAGGGACTTTAATTCAGGCTCAAGTGTTTCGTCCAAAAAAAGACTGCAAGGGGGAAATTAGTGCAAAGGAAGTTTCCGATAGCTTGCCCTTCCTTGAATACGAATTACACCGGCGACTAATCAATAAATTAAAGGTTAAGGGTATGAACGCTATCTTTGGGCTCAAGGTAAGCTACAACAAGCTCTAGGAAGGAACTGATTACTTGGACTTGTTACTTGAACTTGTTTGAAGTATTTGATACAACCAATGAGTTTGGCCTTTAGGTCCAAATTTGTTTAGGAGATAAATTGATGGTGGCTGTAGCTACGGGTACTGCTATGTACGTTACCGCCCTTCCCCCACCTGGGGTTCCTATCATCACCGCTGGAAACTTGAAAACGGATGCACAGAAGGTGCTTCAATATCAGAAAGTTGTTCAGGATGCATATGACAGAAATCGGCAGTACTACGATCTAAAGAGTGTTTCTTCTCCGGTAAGAAGTCCCTAAATACGCGTGTCTTTAATAGCTGACTCACGGTACTTATTCTAGTTGTTCTTTCTTTTTTATAGACAAATGGGCGTCAGTCCGGCAGTTCAGACGGGGAGGAGTCGGACGACGACGAAAATGCGGAAATGCAGGGCAGCAATAAGGACACGTATATTCTTGAGGTAGATGACGCCGAGGACATTGACATTATTTCAATGTTGATTGATCCACACCCGACAACTGGTTTCCTTATGAATAACATTGACTACCTGCATGGCTATGAGGAGCACCATGTATCCAGTCAGCAAATGTTTACCCAAGTGTGGCGCTGCAAGATTCCGACGTTATCCTTGCGACAGTTCACTGCGTATTTTGAGCGATTAATTAGGGTATGTTGTAGAAATGTTGAGCGGGTAACTAGGGTAGAAAGAAATGAATTAGAGAAGGATTTTTTAAACAAATTGTCTCCATCTTTGTATATCTTTGTGTCATCCAGTCGGTATCCTTCAAGCTGAGGAAAATGATGCCGTGCGTTCTATCCAAATTAGCATTCCGTGTTGAGCTTCCAGAACCTGATGAAATGCAGCTTTCCATCATTGGTAAATCACGGAAATTTCTTATGCGTCAACATGGGTTGAAGTACATGCATCTTTCTTGTTTTGAATAATTCAAATTAGGGTTGGCATTGAGTATGACTGAACATACGAAAGTGGTGGAGAAGACACCACCCAATTTAAAATCTGGATCCATTCTGTCCGTTGCCAAAGGTTTGCCAAGGCTAATTTGTGCTTTTACGTTGGCTTTGTAACCTTTGAGTGAATATGATATATTTGATATTTAGCAGAAGACGGTGACATGATATTTCCGCTGGAGGATGAAAGTCAGAGTCAGCAGGGGCCAGGTTTACACGTCGTCGCCACGGCTCGTCCGGCTGACCTCCCGTCAGCCAGCAGCGAAAGTGTAGCTAAAGATCTTCAGCGTGGTACTCCTCCTCCCCCTCCCCCCGTGGGAGTTTTAGTTCCCGCGGTAGGCCAATTGTCTAATTCCAGTGTGGTGGTAGCACCACGTCATTATTCCCATCACTCTTGTACAATATCATCTAGTCCTCAATCCCATTGTAGCAGCCATTTGAGTGGCAATGGTTGTGGGCATGTAAGTCCATGTTATAAAGTTGCTTTTGCGTAAAAACTCAATATTGCTTCCCTGCGATATTCAAGTAACGTAACTCTTGTGAGGTATTTATTTTTTGGTATTTCTTAAAAATCCGTATAAAAACTATTTATGAATGCGGAAAAGGCAAATGGTAGTGGTACTGCTCTTCCTCCTGCTGTTACTCCTCAGCTATCAAAGTATGTTTCTGGGGGTTCCGGAAACCTTGCTTCTAGTTCAAGCTCTATCCTTCCTGGTCATGGTGTTATTTACGGCTTTCGTGGCGCCACTCATAGTCAGCCCCTTTCACGATCGGGTTCTAAGGTGACCCATAAATCGGTAGGGTAATCAGATTTATAATATGCATGTACTTACAAAAAATTGGTAGTCACTGAAGGCTTGACAGTATCAGCTCACTCCAGCTTACTCTAGTCACCAGTGTCGTCCAACAATGTTTAGCAATTAGTCATGTACAATTAGCCCTAATTTTCATAATTATCATAACATAATTTTCTTCTTGCAGCATTACTAAGACGCCAAGTATTTGAGTATTGATTGAGTATGTGTATCAATGTGTATCAATGTGTATCAATGTGTAGTCGCTGCTTTCTCTGCTTCCCTTTGTTATCTTTGCCTCATGACATGTTATAATCACAGCTAATACCGACTGTGTACTCATATATTTGTAGCTTTTGTTATCGTGGCAGCTGAATAATATGGTACTCACAAACTCACACTGCTATTCACATTCCCAAATGAATCGTTTCCTAAATTCTGAACTAATAATGATAATAACTGCCGTGATTTCAGGTCGTCCCATTTTACTCGACGAAATCGAAATTTGTCATCGAAATTACTCCGCTGGCGTACATTCCAGGTGCTCGAATAGACAAATACTTGGGAAATCTTAATTTCTTCTTTATACGGGAAACGACAAGCATAAGAGAGGTAACTAATAGAGAGAGAGGTCGTAGCCAGGGATCGGTAATTGGGATAAACCGTTAACTGAATTAACAATTAACAATTAATTTGCGTTTTGATTAGTTAATCGATTAACAATTAAATTAACCAAATGCTCAAAAGGCTCAATTAACAATTAAATTAATTTCTTTAGGTATCTTGATAATTAATGGGTTAGTTAATTAATTAATTTATGTCAAATTTGATCAGAATGGTGGACTGAGTGGTTTCGTACACAACTTTGTCGCTGAAATTCTGGCCATTGTGCGAGCTCATGTTGCAGCTCTGGGAGGTAACGCGATGGTGTCCTATTTCATGACAGAACTTTCTCTGCTTCACAACCCACACAAAAATCAGGTACATAGTACTAAAAACTGGAAATTGAAATTGAAATTCGTCTTTAACTGATAACTGAGTGTTACCTAACATGGGATCCCTTTACATGTTTTCGATTATTAGGGTCAGTGCCTGATCAACGTAGGAGGGGATGTTGTTCTAATCGTTCATCCGTCACCGGTTCCGGACGACTCCCAAGTTTGTTCTTGACCAAGCCCCATGTCTAACCCAACTAATTCCACGGTCTGGACATCCTTCACTGAGCCACAGACTACTAATGGCGCTCCATCAACACGCCGCTCACTAAAAAGACGATTTAGCAATCCTTGCGTAATGCACAAGTTTTAGGGTGCGTTGAAAGTCTTTGAAATTCGTTATATACCTACCATACTACCTACTTCAGGCTACTTCTCACTATCAGCAATAATAATGAAAAATAGTCACTAGATGCTTGCTCAACAAAATACATAAGTACATACGTACTTACTTGTATGGAACATTCTGATGATCAAACAAAAGAATCAACAAATGTCGTCGTCCAATGCATAATAAGACACAGCATGGCCGAGAAAAACTTAAAATCTTAATCTTAAATTTTGGTGGTATGCGTAAAGCCGTAAACTAACAGAAAATGCTATTTTAAATGAATGTAATATATTTACAAATTTTTAACCGTGCCACTAGTTTTTAATCCGCGTCGTCGTCCGTTGTTTTTAATAGTGATAAGCTGACAGAATTAATTAAATTATTCTGTTGTAATAAAAAAAATTTGTAGTGGCCTACCACCTACCTGTTCATTCTTGCAATATGGAAATGGTTACCACCCTTTGTTTTGTACATATACTAATAATAATAATAATAATAATAATAATACTACTAATATAGTATCTGGTTTTTTGTACATAGCAGATTATTTATTTTAAGTGCTTAAAGTTAAAAGTATATAAGTGTTCAACAGACCAACACACACGTTTGCATGAAATTTGATTGAAGGCGTACCTGAAATAAAAATTCAGATAGATGTGGGCTGGCTACCCATTGAACAAAAATTACTCGCACAGAAATAATAAAAAGAAAATAATATTGGATACTCTATCATATGATATATCAAAATACCATAAATTATCTAAAAGTCAGAAATTCATTTCCTAATTAAGTTTTTAAGTTTTCATGATTTGGCTTGATAACATGTATGTACAATGTAAACAACATAGTTGGTGTTGAATGTATTGATATACTCCTTAATTTGTTAGCTACGTGTGATTGCATGAAAGAGAGATAATATATACCGATGTTCTATTTACTGCAGAAAATTAAAGAATGAAATAAAAAAGCATTCTCAAGGAATGGTATTCCAAAAATTAAAAAACTTTGTTGAGCTAAAAAAAAAGTTTGTTCACTTAATTTCTTCCATGGCATAGTTGGATCATAGGAATAGTAATCAACGTGGAGAAAGTTGAGCTCAAGGAATTTCAGTATGATGACGTGGAATGTGGGGTATGCTGAACCTTTAGTCGGGACGTCATCCTGCAAAAAATGCTGTAGGTAATATATCAAATTTGACAAAGCAGAATCAATAGCACTCAAGAAGAATTTATAATACTTAGATTTAAGATCAAAGCGGAAGAAATCCCAACTCGCATATTATAAAATTTATATTAGGTACATTTCAGGATCGCCTTGGTAGTGTTATGCATCACGGATCCGACGGAACCGACAGAACGACAAAATTTCCAATTCAAATAATATGCAGTAAAGCAGATAAATGGTGTTTTAGTGTTTATTGTAGTAACCAGTGGTAAACATTGCAGTATATAGTACAACATGGATTATTAGCCTTTTTTCTTGCTAACTAGTCAACAAGAGACGAGTACAGTAAATAGACATTATTTTCTTACTACGTACACTTTCAATTTCTACTTTGTCGAAAAATAAATCCCGTTTAAAATTCAAAACCCTTTTATGGATCTACTGTAGGCAGCAGCAGCTAGCAAAAACTTAATCAGGAAATCTGCCAGGAATAATAATTTAATACTCTACTCTCTCTCGTAATACTCTATAATCACGGGCTAAACTTGAATGTCCACGGGTAATATAAATATATGTATATTATATAGCTGTACATAATTTCACACCCCGTCACAACATTGAAAAGCACCAAGAACCAATCAAGCATGTGCAATAATTAATGCAAATCCTACTACAACTTGATTGATACGACCCAAGTTTCTCGCATCACACCACAACTGGAAGGATTTTTCATCAGTTTCTTTTCTGTATAGTATTATATATTTCCCTTTTGTAATGTGCTACAAATGTGCAACAGAGGAGGTGTCATAGTGTTTTTATTTGTGTGTGCTGGTGCTCAAAAGACATTTGGTCGCTATAGCAAATAAGGTACACATGCCACTGGCTACTGACACATTTTTTTTGAACAGAAACGACGACGACGACGAGGAACGATCATCATCAATAATAATAATAATAATAATATGTTCCTTGTGTATGTAATTTAGTTTAAAATGTATACATATATATTTATAATATGGTATAATATATTTCTGTGCTTCTATGACATTTGAAAATACAAAAATGAATTTTGGAATGACTGAAACAATTGAGTAATTTCCCTCTATTACATTTACGAAACCAAAGGAAAATAACTCTTCTAATTATTTTTTGATACAATTAGCCTACCATACAATAAACTTGATGTATAACAACAGGTAATTATGTATAATAATAATAATAGTTGTTCTGTTAAAAGTCACAAAATGCTTTTTTGATACTGTTAAATCCTCAACGTTTCGTTTTGAATCTTTTCCCTAAAATAAGTGGACTGAAGTGGAACAAAATAAGTACTATGGAACGTATGCGAAATACAATAAGGCGAAAAACAAAGGAAACGTCCAAAATTATGAGGGGTGTAATGAAACAATAGGACAAGGTTATTTCCCCCCGAAGATGACAAGCCCAACTCAGATGTTAACCCTTTCAAACCCATTCAAAGTTCAAACGGAGAAATTAAAAAAATAAAACGGTCGAATAGAAACCGATAAGCATTTGAATTGAATGGTTCGTTTCTTGTTCATTATATTTATATTCATGTATCCAATTTGAAGAAATTTTTTTCTATGTAGCAGCAACAGTCTGGACCTAACGACGCCGTCCGAAGCGCAAGAAGACGTGGTCAACATCCTGTCGTTTCACTCCGTTGTCAATAACGCCAAATGGGAAGTGAGATCCTCCTGTCATGCCGGCTAGAGAAATTAAAAATTAACTTTTAGCACACCTATACTCTATTTAAATTGCAACTTCTAAGGAGTATTTGTGTTGACTACAGTTGACTACTGTTGACTACTGTTGAATATTTTAAAAGATTTGGACAAAGGTACTTGAGATCCATGAAGAATTTGGATTGCTCTCAATCCAAATTCTACCGTAGTATTAGTAAGAACTTCATGGGAAAGTCATGCAACCCATCAAGAATGATGGGATAAAATACTCCATGAGGATCTCCATGAGAATCATTTCTCCCCAGAAAGTCTACGCTCTCATCCAGAGAGGGTTATTGAGTGTAGGGAAAGTGTTCTTTTTTCCTCTTACATCTTACGATTAATCCTGTCACGTGCATGAATACCTTTGTAACATGCATACACAGTGGAAAAAAAAAGTTTGCTCATGGACAAGATGAATTTTTCCATTATGGAATCTTTACAATTGATTTTTATTGAAAGAACGTGGACGGGCTACGTATACAAATTGTTTGCATTACAAAAAAAAATCCTGACTGGACTACTACGGATGCAGTACGTACCATACTTGGCTAACCTGTAGCATACTTGAAATAAAATGTTGATACTAAAAAAATATTAAGTATTTGAATCGATTGGGACAGAGGTGGGGTGGGATTATTCAATGTGAGCATTCTATTGCTTCCATTCCAACTATTACCCTAATCCTGATCTTTTTTTCCTGACCGGGCTATGACGAGTCTCAAAATATTTTTAGGTACAACTTGGCTATTTCGTGTATGAAAAAATATATCATCAAGTTCAGGAAATGATCCTTGATCCTTGGGTTGGTTCATTTGCCAAACCAATTGGTTATAGTAATCAAATTTATCTGGAAAAATATCAAAGCAAGGAATTGTACGCAAACCGCAGCCTACCTAAATATCCTTTACCATGAGTCTTATGAGTCTTTACCATGTAGGAAGTCCGAACAAGCAGTTTTTTTTACAAACCTTTCTGGTACTCTTCCATGGCGGCTGCATAATTTCGAAGGAAGTCACAGATTTGACGGATTTTTGGGTTGTCCATGTCTTCCAGAGCATCCGGACTGCATTGAGGTGGCATGGAGTGAGCTGCTTTGATAGCGAAAGCAGCGAGCATGGCGACTACGACAATTCCGACTGAAGACTTCATTCTGATATTCCTATTACAAATTATTACATAAAATAGGATACAATGGTGTATGCATTCATGCATTCTAATTTTACGAGGTTTTGCGGTGGATAAATAAACAGGTTTTTATGGCAGAGTTAAATACGATAATAATATCGGCATTTATCTCATCATTTCATCACGGATCATATGATCTATGAGCTTGCATTCCAGTATTATTCATTTTGGTTCCGTTACTACTTGCCATAGTATCATCCGTTACTACTTGCCATGGTATCATCCGTTACTACTTGCCATAGTATCATCATCATCATCATCATTATCGAAAACGTATTAATTTCCTCCTGGTGAAATGGGACTAGGAATGCAATTATGTCTTCCATCGGACGGACGACAGAAAATTTGCTGTCATCCAAAGAAAATTGATGGATCTCTAATCATTGAGCCATGAGCACATAAACCCCTTTGTTGCACCAATATGTCAGGGTTGTGTCAACTCTGGGATTGTTATGGAGAAAAATCCATGGTTATTTCCTAATCCCATATTCGTGGACAAGTTTATGCTGTTTGTCCACCTAAAACTTTGACGCCCGGGTGAATCCCAAACATGGTTTCGCTCTTTCCAACCCCAAATGATCCCTTTACTGTTAACATGGTATCACTGATTCTAGGACGAGTCTAACTGGGTGAGCGTAGTTAGTGTATGATGTACTTATTTGCCTTGCCCATATTCGGATTAAAATGGTAATAACAATGAATGAAACAATAAAATTCTCCGTTCGTCCGTATCATGTATGCAAACTGTATGTATATATGGAGAAAACGGATATGCACACACTTTTCCCGAACAAAAGATGAGCTGGGAAGATGGATCCTATACTACGACGGAAAAGGATTTTCCTGTCTCAATTTCGCCTACTACTTTGGTATAAAGGGGGAAATCCCTACGAGTTAGTGGGCACACGGTTGTCGAAAAACGGAAAATTTCCTCAGAGCCTAAACCACTTTGTAGTTTCGTGCATTCCCCCGAATAAAGTCAAATGAGACGTTGATTCCTTCCAAGTACAGATTATGCTTGCTGGGATATCCCATCATTTTCCGTTGCAAATTCCTGTATCCGCGTATAAACTTGTTGTTAATGTCAGTGTTGCGGATTTGATGCGTAGTTTATGTGGACAAAGCGAAGAAGACGAAGAAGAAGAAACTGCCGTTTTGAACTCATTTGTGTGTTGTTTCTCGTTATGTTTATTATCAAAGACGGGCTTTTCTTGTAATGTAATGGGACAACTCACTCTGGCCCTTTTTTGCAAGTGTCACGTTCCACACTTGCTCAGAAAATTCCTCGCCTTTGACAATTTGATAAATTTCCTCTGAATTAGGTGATGCATTCAAGAAAATTATATCTCTCTAACGAGACATTTTAAAGCCCGTATGTTAATTCCAATTAAATCCTCAAATGAATCATTGGCCCGTAACTACATGGCAGCGGCAGGACTATCAGCAGTTATTCTAACCCGAAACTAAAAGTTTATTACATATCACGATGTAATTTAGTTTACCCCAGCAGCTCAGGAAGATAAAGTAAACAGAAATTGGTTTTGTTTTCCTTTCCACATCACCACGCTCTTTTAGCGTTTTGTGATCGTTATGGATTCAAAACTGCATATTAGCATTTTTTTCGTACCCCAAGTTAAGAGTGAAACAACAAAAACCAAAGTCAACAATTCCTGAATGGTTCCTGGCATACTACCTACTCAAAAAAAAGTTAGTGAAACAACTGAAATTTCCTACTCCACCCCATTTCCCATGCGTATATATTCCGTTTACACTATAAATCACAAAAATATCATTTATGGAACGCAGTGTGCTTTATCAATTCACATAATACAGGAGGTTAGTGGGGCTGGCTACACCCAACTTTGATTCAACTGTCTAGCCAAAAAAAACACTGCAATAACTGCCAAATCAATTTCAACGGCGTTATACCCTCCAACTAAAAGAAATTGAATTTCTACATTCTTCCAGTGAAAAACGTGTCTTTGAAACGAGTCTTTAATATATTTTTCATTTCCAAATCACATCATTCCTTCGGCAGTCTAGTGTGTAAGGGCAGGGCAAGCTGATTCTTTGACATTAGAAATTAAGCAAGGCACGTTGTTGTGCCATATCTATGGCCATGGCATTAGCACATGTTTTGGCAACTGACTCGCACATACAACTATTGTAAAATTGTCACAATTCACACCTAAGTAGTCAGTCACATTGCAAATACACATAGTCTGAATGAATGTTCACTTTCTCTAATCCTAACCCGTAATTCGAGAGCATTTTTCGTGGCCTGACTGACTTTCGGATACGTTTCGTGTACGTATCCCTGACTAATTCCATGTAAATCCTTTCGGTTTACCTCCTACTTTTTCCCTGGCTGGAGAGGAAATAATCCTGTTCACTCATTCAGTGAAGTTGCAGTGCTCAGCGAAACGGAGTTTAGATGTATTGTCTCATGAGGTG
Organism: Dicranocentrus wangi; assembly: GCA_036850665.1. Classification (NCBI taxonomy): domain Eukaryota; kingdom Metazoa; phylum Arthropoda; class Collembola; order Entomobryomorpha; family Entomobryidae; genus Dicranocentrus; species Dicranocentrus wangi. Next base: position 15,373 of record JAANSN010001748.1, on the reverse strand, counting down.
CGAATATACGTTTAGTGTTTACACACTGGGTTTTACGTAAAAAAAATATTCGACAGATACATATGATTAATGCTTGTAGTTAAGGCACTCGTTCAAACTTCCTGTTTCTGAGTGCCTTTTCCAATTTCGATTTACGAATGAAATCAATAAAGCTACAAATACCGGGATTGGAACACGTTTGCCCAAAAAGTCTACTCCGGATTGAATACAAATTTGGGCCAAGTCAAGGTCTGGGGCTTTGTCTTTGGGCCTGTGGGGTACACTGAGACACGACCAGTTTCCTCATTTCCCTTCATGGATTAGCTAATGGGGTTTGTATCAACTAATAAACTTGAAAAATATGAATGAAAGTTGTTTACAGGAGAGTTCGTGTCAATAGAGCATATATACAACGCGAGTTATGATACAGAGCAGAAAGTTGAGTACCTGAGATATTCTTCCTGTCGGATTTAGCATTCGGTTGAGAAAGAAATGAGGGTCTAATGACATTTGCGGAGACAATTTTCCATGGAAAGGAGAATGAACCACGAGCCAGTATTTTTTGATGTAGCATCAGCATCAGCAGCAGCAGCAGAGAGGCACTGACTGACTGCGGGTAAGCAAGAAGCTAAAGAGGGAAAGAGAGACTGACGCAATAACCCGACTCATTCAAGCTTGTAATCCAAGCTCCAAAATCATTTTCATACTGTGTGGGTAATTTGAAAACGGGAGTGCAAAATTCGGGTTGTTGCAACTCCCTCTCTGCAAATGATTGCGGAGGGATGTTAAGTTGGGCGAGCGAGTGAGATGTGAAAATGGAAAAAAATGAAATTGCTTGGTTTTTGTAACATGTGACAGTGCTGATCACGAACTCCACTCGGAAACTACGTCACAAAGAATGAGAAAATACGGGAGAGCGAGGGAATGTTTGTGAGGTTTTGAGTGACTGCCTGGCGAAAAGTGAATTCTTTTTCTCCACTGGAAATTGCAACTCTTGCTCGATTTATGAATTTAATGGTGATTTCATGGTGGAAAAGTCATTCGCAATCCGCTTTGTTTCTTAACGAAGTGAGAGTATTATGCAAATTTGAAAAAATTACGCATTCCTCGGAAAAATACTTGTTGCCTAAATAATAACTGCGCCGTTAAATTTAAATGTGTAGCTCATTAGTAGTTCCAATGACTTCCTCTCCGCCTCCATTTCAGTTAGATAGAGGTATGACATTCCAACCCAACCATGAGGAATGTTGTTACCCTAGTCACATTTTGCGTGGGTTGTCGTGCATGCACGTAAGGGAAAGCAAGATGTATTCCCGCCGCCTCACTTGAAATGTTGAATGTGATGGGTTCATTAATTGTAAATAAAGTATTAGAGCAGCAGAATAACAATGGCGTAACCTTTTCAACGCAACGACGACTTTTTCATGTAACAAATTTAATGATTCTTCGTCGCAATATCTGTGCAACAACAACAGCATTATGGTGCAACCCGTATGCGTAGGCCATGATTATGCCAATAGTTGGACTCCAAAGTAGAAGTATGTATGATTTGTTTGGAATTCTCTCCCTACACCCCGTGTACACCCCGTTTCAAATGTGGTTTTTCAGCCTGATCCTTCAGAAATCCTTTCGATTAGTAGCCCCAATCCCTAACGGTCCTCAAAGTCCAACAATACCATCCCGCCCGCTTTCTCCCTAAATAGCGCAATAAAGTACGCACAAATGCCCAGCTAATGGATATCTCCAATGGATTAAAGTGTATTACTAGAAATTAGTCGACATGTGTTTGTAATTATTTCAAATAAATGGTGCTTGACGCCTACCACAACCACATTTTGGAGTGGCCACTACGAAAGCGAAGAGTATTCGTGTAGCATNTGGAGTGGCCACTACGAAAGCGAAGAGTATTCGTGTAGCATTTTTCTACGCTTTCGTTCTCTTGGCTATCTATTCCTAGCCCGAATGACCATTTATTTGAATTAGCTTCTTGACTAAACCCTCTTCCACTTGCTCGTCTATCTTGCCTAGTCCTGTTATTTGCATGAATAATTCCAAGAGAAATGTGACAATGGTTGAGACGAGTCGTGTTAGTTCGTGAGAAGGAGCCGTGTTACTTTGTGAGAGAGAAGCCGTGTTACTTCGGGGTATTTACCTTTCCATACATGTGTAGTCAGATGGATTAATATGATTTTTTTTTCGTGGGGGCGGTGTGATCCTTTCAAGTAAATACTCTCTCTAAACTTGATACAAACAATATTAAAAGTGATACATGCACACCGTGTGCTCGCTCATCTCATGTTTCGCCTACAAAAAAAAAAGAATAATGGGATCTGACATGATGTGGTAACTCTAAAAAAAGTCTCCATCAACCTGTCCTCCGTAGTATACCTATTCATAAGAGTCGGGGTAACATGAACCACTTTGCCCCTGCTGCTTGCTCCACGGTCGGTAGTGCTACTACTATGACACAATCGCCTGTTGCAGGCATCAAAGGAAATGTGTGACATGAAAGAAAGTGAAAGTCGGCATCCCACCCAGCCAGGAGGAGAGGGGAGAGGAGTCAACACTTTAAAAAATGGATTCACTGACTAATATATCCCTCAAATGACAGATTATGTATATCTTTGCTCCTGCTTTTGTTTGCACATCACTCTGCCGCTCCTCTACTCGCTGATTAGTTTTATTCCAGCTAAAATTTACTTTCGCTCCCTGAAATGCCACCAACCACCTCCGACTTGACTACTACCGACTTCAGACTACTTGAGTAATCCGAGTTGAAAGTGTAACTACAGGTTTAATTACAATTTTTTCCAGTGAGTGCCATGGCTAGTGCGTAATTCTCACTTTTTATCCTAAAATTACACGTGTTTCCCCAAATGAAAGCCCTGCATGATTATTACTCCCTGTTCGAGTTAAGGTAAACAAAAAATGTGAGGATGAGCTGGTTGTTGTATCCTAATTAGATTAGTGGTGAATGCATGAAGTGATACGCAGACCTGCCTCCGCGATTCGAGGATGTAAAGAGTGCGTGTTGTTGCCAGTAAAGGAGCCTAAGCTCACTATTAAATATTGAGGGAGGATATTATTTTGTACGTGTGCGATTACGTGTTTTGGTAGAGCAAAAGCTGGAAAGATGGATAGCTCTTCGAGGCTGGCCGGGGTGGTCTGCTCCGCAACAGCCAGAGCCAGAGTGTATGAATAGTGGCTAAAGTAGCAAATAAAGAGGAGGCTCAGACGACGTGATAATAATGCTGACAAGTTTGTGATACGATTTTCCATCATGCTTGAATTACGATTCCTTCACAGGATTTACCCTCTGACAAAACAATGTGTTACATGAAAATTATATACAGCCCACTCTGCATGACCGAGAACGTGCAGGGAAATGTGTTTGATCCTTGTATGAGTCTCGATGGAATTGTGACCATCATGATGTCCTACCCATGGAGGAGGAGGATATCAAGCAACGCGAGGAGAAAAATTGCAGGGAATAAATACTTAGATAAGATTCTTGGACTAACTCTTGCTGGACTAATTGAAATTCTTGGGTCTAGACAAATGACGACGTTATATGTAGTTGCCAATCTTGTTTTATGAATGGAACAATGTTGTTGGAAATGTAATTTGCCCTAAAATGCATACCACTACTACTTGGCCCCCAGTGCTCTGAGGAAGTTTTCGGGTGGTTAGAAATTTACAAGATTTTACTTACGTTTAAGTTGAGAGTTTGAGTTTCCACAAGGAACAAAATGATTTCGAACCAGCTGGTCTGACCGCTGAAGTGGCAGGTAATACGACGACGACGACGAAGAAGGATTCTTTGAGCTTATATTCCCCCTCAAAAAATTGACTTCCAACTTGGGCCAAGTTTTCCCGGCGTTCAAAGTTTGACGGAGCTCCGAAAGTCCAGTTGGAAGACAAAGAATTCTTTGCGGATTCCAAGAGGCTACAAAACGTCAGAGAGAAAAATTCCTAAACGTTCCCGTCCGAATTTTGAAACCTCTCCCAAAATCTCAAGACAATCTAAGGGTATCTCGTCAGAGAGCTTTGGAGTGAGCTTCAACTTGTTATTGTTGTGAACAGGTTGGAATCTGAAAGTGAATTGGGATTCCAGGCAGAACTCCCCCTTTTTATATGGATCAGTATAAGTAGCAAGCTGTGAAACTGCCTACGTACGTACTCAGCATTCGCTCAAAGCAACGCTCTCCTTACAAAACGCTTTCTCCGTTGTTCTCTGCGAGGGAGGGAGGTTATAGCCATGGCCATAACATGGAAACTATAATAGCACATATATGCGATTTCATATGCATATCCCACTTTTTCCCCCATTTTCTGACCCAAATGGAGGGGTATGTTTTCCGATACATTCGTAAATTGTGGGGATCTGGCGTTGGTTTGCTTCTGCTGTTTTCACATTTCCCCGACTCCCCCATATTGTGAGAATTTTCAAATATCATGTGGAACCACGTACGTGGAGACGTATGCCACCGAGAGGTGGTTCCCCAATTTGAATAGTAGATATACCATATTATTATATAGCTAAAATATCCCCACCGCCAGACTGCAACCTGTGACACGAATATTATATGCATTTACGTCCAAACTTCTTAGCGTTGTGTGTGGGGGTCTGACCAAAGAAGAACATATATTATTTTTCCGTGCTGGGTGGCTATTCGTTTTGCTCACGACAGACATATTGACTCTTGGATATTGACATTATATTGACTTATGATATTCGTGGGGAAACGCATAAATCACAGGGTTTGTATGTACAAGGAGAAAATTAGTGAGGAGTGAGGAACTGCCTGACTGAATCACTGGGAATTTTCTGAATAATTTAGGTAGAACCACCAATCAATCCAACGTATGTTATGCAAAATGCATGAAGTTTCCCCCTGCCAATTGCACAAAATGTGATGACAATTGCAAATGTCCATTCCGTCTCATTCCCTAAATCCCTAGAAATTTTTGCACGGATGCATACGTAAAGGCATATTATTCATACGAACAATAACAGATTTATTTTTAAGTGAAATATTGCTGATATTATGTTAGCCTTGAGTGGATAATTGGAAATCTCATTGAATCAATCTCATTGGTAAAGAATCTTCATTTAGCCACAAGATTCTGTTTTCAACTATTTTTGGAATGAGGAGAAAAATATTATGATTAAGGTGGGAGTAAAAAAATGAAATTGAAGAGCAGGAAAAAAACACGAAAAGATTAGTTTTAGTTATTACTGATTAGTTGCTCAGTGAAAACAAGTTTCATAAAAAAAACCCCTTACAATCTACAATGCAAATTTAAAAGTTTCAGAAACAGGGAGCTCCAAACTAAGTTTGCGGTATTTTTCTCCCGTACAATGAATGCCTCATCAAAACTCGGATACCGCAGGACTCTATAGGTAGGTATACTGCTGATGTGGTGCTAACCAACCGGAAAACGAATGAAACTGGTAATACTCACCATATAAATTCAGTTTCACCCGTTCGAAAATGTGTAATACACATTCATTATTCGCCTACACAAATAATGCTCGGGAAAAAGACGCTTTATACAATTAAATAGATCATATGTGATCATATGTGATCATGTGTGATCATGTGATCATGTCACCTAATTTTCATTGAGGTTTTATTCAATCCGTCTCTCCCATTTTGCCAGAACTTTGCCAATAAAAGTAAAAGTGCTTGGATGTAAAGCACATATCATCATCACGATGACGGCAAACAAAGCAAGGAGGAGCAGCAGCAACAACTGGAAACGTAAAACATGAAAATCTCCTGCTCATCCCTTTTGTCTCCTTGCCTGCCTGCCTGCCTGCCTGCCTGCCTACTCCTCGTGTGAACTATATTATTTGCTATATAGTCTTCTCCTCGAATCATCCCAATCCCAATGAAAGTTTTTGTCTTTCTTTGGACATCCACTTGTGATGAACCACTTGTCTGCGGAAAAAGTGGAATTATTTTTTCTCATTAGACATAACGTTTGACAGGGGGAAAAGCCCGCAGATAGTAACTATATTACATTAGGAGACGGGCGTCTGTGTAGGGTTGCCCATATTTCACTCTAGTTTTATATGTATACTTAGTTGCCAATTGCCACAGTTTTGGGTTGCATTACTTTGATAAAACAATAGACAAAAAGAGGGGAAACTGAATTTCATGAGCCATAACACTGGATGAGTTTTCCTCGTCTGTCACGGATGCATGAAGGCATTTCCACACATATATACACACACAAAAAAGTTTGTTTAGGAGAACGTCATATCGGAACCAAATCTCCAGCTGGTTTCCTCACAATCTGGAAGAAATAAAACGAGAGTTCAGCGATGGACAATGCAATGCTCTGAGAGACTTGCTGCTTTCCACTTTGACCTACTCCCTCCCTACTCTCAAGATTTTTGCTCCCTTTGAATCGCAAAATGTAGGCGGAGTTGGGAGCACACAGCATCTCAAGCAAGGCTGTCAACGTCAAAAATAATGCTAATTAAGCCAAGTGTGACGATGGCACGCTCAATTTAATTAGTGTTCAGAGAGATTAAAAAACGCGTGCTCCTAACATAATATACTCATCAAAGTAGAACGGAGCACAGTGGGATGTAAGTAAGTTTACTTTTGCGATTGTCAGATCCTCCTCCAGATCACGCTCATCTTGTTGAACTCCCAAGTTCTTGATTATTAATTCATGGTATAATAATTCATGGTATAATAATTCATGGTACGTACATTCAACTAAATTTCAGACTGATTTTGGTTTCCGGGAAGCTACCTACTCACGCAACTTATTAAACTCGCTTCAATTATGAATGTAATTACAAGAGAGGTATTATTCTCCTTCGATGACGTCATTGACGTCTACAATGATAAGTTACCCCAGGCACCTAATACTTTTTCCATGGACCTACGTTGTTCCTAGTTCGTTCGTTTGCTTCTGTTTTTACGACCCGTGTCCTGGGACGCGATGGCTAAGAGAAAGTCTACTACTACAAATATTCATAAAGATGATGGTAAAATACGGCGAGCTTTTTGCATTGGAAATGTAAACACATTTTGTTTTTGGGGCACAACTTTCCATGTGTGGTCGGGCTGTTGTGCCAGCCAGTGACGTGCAAATTGCGGGTGTAATTCCACTCTTTGTCTATTTTAGGGAAACATTTGTGATAAAAAGGTGCAAGATGTGGTTTCCGTTCCGCTTGTTAAATATGCATCCCCAAGAGAGCACTTTTTTGTTTCTTGTGTAAATACACTTTGTGTGAGCGGGGCGGGGGCTGCTACTTTACTTGCTTACTGCTGGTCGTTCCAATATGGAAATTTTCGTAGGGTTGGTTACGGACGGACACAAGAATGATTTGGGTAGAGCCAAAAAATAATATTATGTTACACATGAGAGCAGTCAAAACCGGGAGCCATTGACATGACGTTTGATTAGTTGTCACGTAGAGGAAATCCGATTTGTACAAACTTCATATTGTAATTCATTCATTCTCTCCTAATAAACCACTAAAAACTGAAGCGCACGACATTGCCAAGGTTGTTTGCGATTTTGTGACAGTTGATGAACAGAATTTGTTGCACAGTTTGACCCTGAGTGCCTTGTTGTTGGTAGTGCGGTGATGCTGTTGTGGTTAGAGTGTAATTTGTATAGAGTGTAAGTCCTTGCTAATGTACTCAACGATCCGTTTCAAAACCTTTAGAAAGTTCATGTGGATCGTACAGTTATACAACATCTTGAAATCAACCTTGAAATTTACCAGTACCCTTAGCTATACTTAGAGATACTACTGAGAGATATACTTAGGGGCGACGAGGTATTGGGATGAATAACAATTGCAATGTTTACGTCATGATGGGTTTGAAAGTTTTGATGCACAACACAGGAGCCCGGCATCACCGCGTGTGTCCGCCACCACATCCAACATCCCACAATCAGTGAAAGTGTATAATATATATAAAAGGTCACAATCAACTTTCAAACTTGATATCTCTCTAATATTTTTTTCACTACTACGCAATTTTATGGCCACATTTTTCATAATAACAACGGACAACAAGTTTCATAATAACCTAGGAACATTTCCTTCTTGACATTTATACGCACTATAGTAATGCAATGATTCCATTTATTTCAAAAATATACACACTTTGAAACGCTTTGAAAATCCTCGCTTTGAAACGCTTTGGTCATTTGAAAATCCTCCGCCGCCCCACTCATGTTTTATTTTTTATTTTTTTTACATCCCACACACATTTTGAAATTGGACTCACGTCCAGGCCGTAAGCACCCTGTAATAAGCTTATTGTTAGCAAAGCACATTAAAGTTAGGGGGTAAAAAGTTTGTCCATGTCAACTTTGCAAAGCCAGCCAGCAGTGAATATATCTTTTCAACTTTTCCCAGTGTCCTTTTTCGGACAGATGAGAAACATGCTCATGTAAAATGAATGCGTGTATTATCATCTGCCAGTGACTGTGTGACATCACAGCTTGAGATTGGGAAATGGTAAGCAAAAAGCTCAACTTTTTAGTTGACCAAATGAGGGGAAAGTAAAGATCCCATGATTCATCCTCTTCCCTCCCTACTCATTCTACAGGATGGTGGTGTAGTTCATTCGTTCGTTTGTTCGAGTTTTTTTCTTGTAGAGGAAAGAAAGCAGCTTTGCAAGGGGATAAATTCAAAAGGATATTATGGATAGAAATGGGATTGTGGAGAATAGAGGCGTTTTCAAGTAGCATGCCGAGCAAAAATTTTCCAAGGCTCTGGTTCCTTCAGCTGTGGCTTCTTTTGTTAGGGTTCCAAGTGAAAAATGCTTGTCCACATGTTGCCCACCACCACCAAGTTTCAAATTGGGAACAGGTTATTAGTTAGTATATATAAGCACCACCGGGGAATTGATACACTGGGAGTGTGTAGTAACCCACTGGAAATTCTTGTTTTTCTCCGTTGAAGGTGTCACATGTCACGATCCCGACCGAAAAATGAGAACATAAATAAGGCGGCGTATGATAATAATGATTACACTCTGGTTTGTAATGAAGTGTATAAACTACAACTTTTACTGTGGCCCCTCCAACTCCCTCCACCAAAGAATAAGGAACTCATATATTCGGTCGAGACGGGGTTTAAGAGGCGTGCAGGATCACTTGAGAAAGGAGCAGAAGACTGGCCATGTCCTCTATGTTCGTTTATTTTACTCCAATTTCCCTTTCTCTTATTTCCCTTTTTGGGTGGAAACGTGTGCCTGGGATAATATAAGACATTTTATACTTTCCTAACTTTTACTCTGGATAGTCTGGATTACTCTGGATGGGAAGAAGGGAAAGCTATTCTGTGGCAGCCAGCCCCGCCCGAGTTTCCCCTAGAAGGTCTGGGAACAAGATAGTTAATAGATTTAATAATATGTATGCATTATGTATTTCCAAGAAGTGACACCACTGAATTAGGGACAATGATCTCACATTTCATGTTATTTGTCGTAATGTAAAGTTTTATTGGGCACGTATGCTCCGAAAAGGATGCTCCGTAGGAGGAGAACTAGTTTCCGAAATTATTAGCCTGAAGTGGATAGCCTCCTCGCTCTCATAAAAAATTCAGTGAAATATATGTCCCCCATGCCTACTACTACTACTACTACTACTACTAAAAACCGCAGCATTTTAACTTTTCCCCCAAAAGTTAATCATATCTCGTAAAGTAGTTGGGAACTCATTGTTCCCTTTTTCATTTTTTTTTATTTCCTAAAGATAAAAACCGAAATCAAACTTAATATGACACCTGATTATCATGCTACATGATTTGTGTAGGAGAGGTTCATTAAAGTGGATTTTTTTGCCACTGCATAATTTCAGTGAAAAACTGCGTAAGCCCGACAAGGCCGTAAATCTAAAGGGCGACCTAGTTGTTTCTTAACTCGTGGCTCATCATGATGCTGTGTAACCCAGTCAATTTTTCACCTAAATTAGGCCAATGTGTAAGTGTAGCTTAAAGGCATGAAATTAATATCAGCATATGCGTTTATTTTTTCTACCACAAAATCCAATTCATGTTTCAATTTACACGGAAAAACCTGGCCTGGAAATGATGATAATATTAACCCAGTGACAAATTACCCTCATATATATACGTTTCCTTGTCCCGTCATCATGCTAATAAATAACAACAAGCACCACGATGTACAATATAATATGGTCCACGAGGGAAGAAGCTTTTACAGGTCTTTCGGGACGGGGAGTTAGCAACAGCCAATTCACCAGGTGACTAAAAAAATATGTCGGTAAAACGTGTCTGAGATTTCTCCTCAGCCTCAGCGTGTGTTTCCATATCTTTTCCCCCTAACCGTACACTAACGGAGCCAGCAGCCCAAGCAGCCGAGCCTCCAAGTTCCTCGATCCACGGAGGAGCTTCCTCCTCTAGTTAGCTAGTTATTACAATTTGGGGTAATGTAATTCATCCCTGAAGTAAACTCGCAAATAAAACAGGGGTTTATTCCTGCGTCTTGTCTTGACGCAAATTCTCTACAAGTATTTCTAACGAGGCGAAGACACGGGGGTTTCACGGGTATTTTTATTTCTCCTCAGATGGATTATTACACAAACAGTATGCATGGTTTAATCATGAGATGGGCCTCCTCGTTAGACGAGAAGACGTTCAGGCATCGTGTGGGAGCAATTCCCATCTTCATGAATATTGGATTATTGGAGGGATAATAATGAAAATCGGAATGAGTTTCATTTTTAGATTCGCAATGGGGAGGTGAAGAATAAACGTAAGACGCCTATTTAGAAATTAAAAAAGACAAGAGGCAATGGGGAAGATCATGCTCCCACCCAACCAGATCCAACTCCCACACACAATAACTCATATAGCTACTACTCCAACGTTATATTGTTCGCATCCACAACATCCACATCTCATTTATCCCATCATCCTCCCTGTCCCTACTCCTTCATTAGGTAAATTCCAAAAAGTTTTTAGTTTGATTTTGTCCCGTACCACTGGTTCCTTCCTTCTCATTTGCCTTTATTGCGTAAAAAGTCTCGTGTTTACCAGGACTGGATAAATTAGTCTTCCCCAATATTAGTTTAACCCTAATGAAAATAAATATGTAGGGATTACTCTGCATAATGATGAATGAACAATAAAAGGATTTTTGTTAAATAAATACCCATAATATTCACGATGACCTTCATGCGGATCTGGCTTCCAGTTTTAACGGCACTCCTGACGACTTATGACCTTAAACCAAAAAAATTATGAAAATAATCCAACTTTGCTATGACACATTGCAGCTGCATCGCGGTACGTGAGCTACGTGTGCTGTAAAACCCCAAATGGCCACGAATTTAGCAGGAGCAGGATGGATGGGTAAAAGTTTATTTTCCCAACTTATCGATATAGTTTTTTGTTGCAATATGCTACTGCCGTCGGTCGCAGCATGGTCGCATGGTTCATTTTCGCATGTTGACCTTTAGATGCACAGTGGAGCATAAAAATTAATGAGTGTAACTTTAATACCGCTCTAAACCGCATTTGAAACCACAAAAGTTCGAATTTGTTCAAAATTACTGGCATTTAAATGTTTACAACATGCCCGACTTTTAGTGACTAACACTAACTGACTGTAACTGACATGACAATACGTGCATTTCCCAAATGAAGCTAATACGATCTTGCTGATCTCATATTATTATTAAACTTAAATTCGGAGTCTGAAATACAATAACTTGATGGAAATTGCCATAATTTGCTACAGTGCTAGCTGCTTCACTTCCACTTTGAGCCAATGAATTTTTACTGAAATAGGACATGAATATTTATGCAATCCACTCAAATTCCACATGACATCAAAGTTTCTTAACATAAAAAAGGAACACTTGTTTGACTATATAGTAACTGCAAACCAATTTCGTGGTTACCATGTTTGCCCTGCCCTGTCCTCCCGTATTTATTTAACTTCCACAAGATACTTGCTTTCACGGTGATTTTATTAGCTAAACATGGCATACTTTTTATGGACTTTCTCCCTTGTCTAAACACGCTCATATTATTGTATATTTCGTAGGGATGGATCATGGATCGTTCGTAGGATCTGTTTGCATCATCGGAAGAAAAAACACGCCAATGTTTTCAACGACAAAAGAAAATGCTATTCACCACCAGTGTGGGACGAGCAAGAAGAAGAAGTAGTAGGAAGGGGAAATGTTAGGCAAATAGCCGGGGTTGTTGGAGTAAAGAGAGAAAGTAATTGTATGGTATCTGGTCACATATTTATCGTTGTTTTTACGTCACGTAGGTTGAGTTCTCCAAGATCCGTCTTTCTTTTCTTTCTAAATCTCTCTTTCCCCTCTGTTCTGTGCTGATATATGAGCTATATTATTGCGTAGTAGTAGCATTCTGTAGTTTTTGCAATTTCGTATGTATGTCGTGCCACTACTCGTATACCTTTTCAACTTTCATGAAAGCCATTTGAGTAAACGGTTATCTACCATATTATATTATACATAACATAAAGCTTGAGGACTGAATGGGAAAGTAGGAAATGAATCTTATTGTGGTTTTGCTTTATATTCTACGGTTTGAACGGTTTCTCGTATTCTATCATCTTTGTGTTGTGGTACTTGTGGTTGTGGCGGTGGTGGTGTGCCGATGGATTGTAATTGCGACTTGTAAAGCAGCAGTCGTTAGTAAACAACCAGTAATTTAAGCACATACGTATACTTTATACTTATATACTTTATATAGGAATGAAATGTACAAAGGATGAGAGTGGATTTATAGTCTTTCATTTATAGCCCATATGACAACCGAACCTTATGAAGTTTGCCAGACAAAGATTTGCGGCATCTGGATAATTCATACATACTATACCTATATAGCACTGCATACCTACACATTTTTCTATCTTTGATCCCCATTGAATTAAATAATGGGGGTACTTTTGCCACAGTCTGTAATCCTTTTCCATGAAGGTTACTTAGTCAGTCTCTTGATTGCTGTCAATGACATTTTTCCTACTCTAACGCTCTAACGTGTAGGAGGTACTTTGTGTGGCAATAAAAATGTTTAATTGTGGATGTCCATTAGAAGCATGCTCGAAATTAGAAAATACACAGTAATCGAGTTAAGTTGATGAGATAACATATGCCACGCGTGACGCTGTTTCGTTCGATACGACAAGGCACTTTATACTTATAATGTTTATTTATTGCATTTGCATTAGTTAATCAGTTCACAGACCAGAAAATAATGGCATATTGTACATTTTTGACTTTAATTTAAATGTGGTAACTAGAAGTTCGTAAATGGTAATTAACGTTCACCCTGGCCCAGATCATGGCTTACTGCTTTGGCGGCTTTGTAGGATCCAGTCCGTGCCGTCGCATTTGGTTAGAAACGTCAAAAAGATAGTCATAGCACTCCGTCCTAAAAATTTATTTTAGCGAAATCTTCCTAAAATACGCTTTCTCGTTGCCAAAGTTATTATGTAATAGTACATACATGGTTTTAGTCTGCTCCCAGGTTTTTCCCCAAACATATATCCCGTGCCGCCTCACAAGAACTTGAGATGTTAATGAGAAACATTTTTGACTCATTTTTGAAACAATGAGAAAACCTTTTTTTTAAATACCTAGGATTGTTAATAACGCCCCAACTAACTTACCCGCACTAGTTTCCGGATATTCTTCGATAATAGCTGCCATATCATCCTTCAGATCTTCCTCAAACGGAGTATTTTCAATTATTGGAACGATAAGCTCTTCATCGTACCGATAGTTGCGCCCTTTCTTAGGATTGTAAATCCCCTGCAAATCATACGGTCGGTCAGTCAAAAAGTTCCTTTAAATCCTATACTGGTGTGGTGACTGGCACTATTAGAATTACAAGTCCCTCACAATTATATACCTACTTTAATCATTTCGAGATGAGTAACTCTAAATTCACTCCCAGATGCCAAAAGCGTTGCAATAACCGCTGCCTTTGAGTGACTATGAATAACGGCCCCAGCCTCCCGAGCTGACAAATAAATATCAATATTATTATTTAGCAATATTATGGATTACATGATATCACATGATATGACATATGACATGATAGGACTTTACCTGTGTAAGCGCACATAAAAAGTGGAGTACACTGACTCTTTTTCAACTTTTTCTTTGGGATTTCAATGTCATTCCCTTCGATATCCTGGATGAACAAGTCTTCGGGTTGAATTCGTTCTTTCTGAACGCCAGAAGGAGCAATAAATATTTCATCTCTGTGGGCGGCGGAGAGTAATTATATAGTGGAAACAATTTTAGTACAAAAAACAAAGTTCTCCTCCACCGAGTCCAACCTCCGCTCTTGCTGATTCAATAACTATCATTATTATTTTACCCAAGTCTAATGCTCATTCCTCCGCCAGTTCCGGTTACCCATCCGAGGTCATAAAATTGCTTACAGAGCTTCGGTATGAGCTTTCGAGGATGTTCCTAAATATGAAATAATATCAAACTCAAAAATTACATTCAACATGGAATAACTGCTAGTTCCAAAGTTCCAATATAATTACCTCGGGTAACTTTTCATAACTCATGATCGTCAGTCAGTCAGTCGGTGTGGGCGTTTCTAATTCCTGCAATGATGCTGACTCTCAATGCTCAAGCTAATGTCAAATGTCAGAGCAGAGTATTGTCAGCAGAAAGTACAAGAAAATACTATTAGTAATTTCTTAAAATGTTTCTAGTCCTGTCAATTTAGCCCACTAAACAGTTTAATAATTAGTCGCCGCGGTCACATTCGCTAGTTGCCGTCCGGTAGTCTAAAAACGTCACCTGATGTCCAGAGAGTCTATCTAGTCACTAGTCTACTTCACAGATATCTCCAATCCATAATCTCTATCTCTGTTCTTATGCTCATATGTCCAATCTCCACCAATGTCATGTTTTGCGGGTATAACTTTTGGGCAAGGAAAGACATGAGCGTGTTCTCCATCTCCACAATACTCCACTGACTCTACATAGCCACATGCACTTCACGTGAGCAAAGCCCTAGCCCTACCTAATTTCTAGCTCACTCATGTCACTCATATGAAAAAATAAGCCTTTCAAAGGTAGAAGTAAGGAGTGCGGGATTGTCCTTTATAAAGTTTTCGGACTTTTTGATTGGTGAATATTTGTGGCCACTGAAAAATCACTAATTAACGATTTCAAAATCCAATTTCATCATTGCCTTTGAAATCAGCGTTGCCGATAACCCCTGTCTACTGAATTTGAGCCGTTTTTGAAATTTTAGTGAGTACTGAAAAATCACTGATTAGCTATTGCAAAATCCAATTGTATCACTTCCTTTGAAATCAGCGTTGTCGATTACCCCTGCATACTTAATTTGAAACATTTTCAAATTTTACTGTTCACT